>CADCXT010001424.1:0-104791 GCA_902806775.1 Microtus agrestis | reverse complement strand
CGGGATGCCTGATGACACCTAGGTCGAGTGGAGACCAGGATTTTTTTTCGCCCTTATCCGTCCTACCGTTCCCAGGGCCCTGCCTTAGGTTGGGGGATTATCCTGCCATGTGTCGCCCATCCTTGGAGCTCCTCAAATAAAAGGCATCCAGCAGGATTAAAGTAAGCACATCACAGGGCACCCTGTCTTAGCTCATGTGGAGAGCTCCCTCATACCTGTACCATGCCATGTTGAGCCGGTTTCTACAACCTCTGTATGGTGTGCTATTCAGGGGAGGATCCACACTAACTCCCGTCATTGGGCCCCTGCATCTATCATTAATGAAAAGACTGTGAGGAGCTCCTCAAACAAAAGATATAATGATATAATTTTGGCACCAATAACTCCATCACCAGACAAGAAGAAAGGGCTTTTTCCCAACCCAGGATTCACCTTTTAGTCTGGCCTATGGTATGTCCTCCTTCCTAAGTACCTACTCCACATAAAGTTATGTGTGCTGCCTGCCAAAAATTAGGGCAGTGTAAAAGGGATCAAAATCTAAAATTTTTAACATATGCATTAAACCCAAACACTTTACAGCATGTGTCAAACTTTTCTCAACATCTATAAGCAGTTACAAATATCATTAGAACAATTTCAGTAGGAGTACAATGACATACATTGATGTTATCAAATACCACCAGTTCCAGTCTCTAAGCAACAGTGACAGGAACCCCCAATTTTCCCACTTCTTAAGTGAAGAGTGGTTAATATTTTAATTTAAATGAGTTCTGTGACCCAAAGTTTAAAGCAGTCTGATGTTTAGTCTGCAACTCAGCTCCAAACAGACCAGAGTTCAAGCTGCAGAAGCAGTTTGGCATTTGTGCTCCAGAACAGGTGGAGAAACCTGGGTGAGGTGAGCTGGATTCAGCTACATGAAGCACATCCTGGCATTTATGTCCGCCGTATCTCCCTGGACTCTGGAGTCATGATGACACCCTGCAGAGTGGTGTAGCTGGTTTTGTTAGCAGGTATTCCTTTCCTTGGTTGCAGGGAAGACCGGACCAAGGACCTCACCTCAATCATCTCTGGAAGTCTGGAACTCCTCTGTGTCTGCAGCCTCGACATCACGTCCAGAATTTATTTTCTTTCTGTGAAAAAAGCACAAACACATCCTCGACCCCAAATATATATACAGGTCGCGTTTTTTCATAATGCATTGCAAGGGCTTTTTCACCTTGTCTTATCAAAGGTAAGCTTGGTGTCATCAAGCCAGATCCGTTTGCATCAGGATCTGCTGGCAACTTTTATGAGTTGCTTTGAAGGAGCCTTGTTATGCTCCATAATTTTTATTATTGTTAGCCATATATGCAGTTCCTCCGTTGGAAGAGACATTTGTAAAATTTATCATAAAATCCTTTAAGGGATTATTTGCTATAACATTAGCAAGATACAGGTGCATAAATAGTAGCAGTGATCTGGGAAAAGACCATTGTTTTTGGCCTTTGAATTTAGCAAAGGCAATTGTCCAGGAATCAATCTTAAAATTATCAATGAATCTACTGTTTAGTATAAGAAACATTGATCATTCCCCTTAGGACTGCTTTCATAGTGTCCCATAAGTTTGAGTAGGTTGTTTCTTTATTTTCATTGAATTCAAGGAAGACTTTATTTTCTTTCTTTGTTTCTTCTTTGATCCAGGTGTGGGTCAATAGTTGACTGTTCAGTTTCCATGAGATTGTAGGCTTTCTGGGGGTAGCATTGTTGTTGAATTCTAACTTTAGTCCATGGTGATGTGATAAGACACAGGAGGTTACGAATATTTTTTGCAACTGTGTAAGTTTGCTTTGTTACCGAGGATGTGGTCAATTTTCGAGAAGGTTCCATGAGCTGCAGAGAAGAAGGTATATTCTTTCCCATTTGGGTTGAATGATCTATAGATGTCTGTTAAGTCCATTTGATTCATTACCTCAATTAATTCTCTTATTTCTCTGTTAGGTTTCTGTCTGATTGACCTGTCCATTGGTGAAAGAGGAGTGTTGAAATCTCCTACTATTAGTGTGTGCGGTTTGATGGCAGCCTTGAGTTTTAGTAATGTTTCTTTTACGTACGTGGGTGCTTTTATATTAGGGGCATAGATATTCAGGATTGAGACTGCATCCTGATGAATTGTTCCTGTTATGAGTATAAAATGTCCCTCTCCATCTCTTCTGATTGATTTAAGTTTGAAGTCAACTTTGTTATAAATTAGTATGGCCACACCTGCTTGTTTCTTAGGACCATTTGCTTGATAAACCTTTTCCCATCGCTTTACTCTAAGTAGGTGCCTGTCTTTGTGGTTGAGGTGTGTTTCTTGTAAACAGCAGAATGTTGGATCCTGTTTCTGTATCCAATCTCTTAGCCTGTGCCTTTTTATATGTGAGTTGAGTCCATTGACATTAAGGGATATTAGTGACCAGTGGTTGTTAACTCTGGTCAGATTTTTAGTCATAGAGTTTGTTTGCCTTCTTTGAGTTGCACTGGTGAAGGGACTCTAGATACTTGAGTTATTTTGGTCATTATCGGGCTCCTTGGTTTTTGGTTTTCCTTCTAATACTTTCTGTAAGGCTGGATTTGTGGCTACATATTGTTTAAATTTGTTTTTATCCTGGAAAATTTTGTTTTCTCCATTTAATGTGAACGAAAGCTTGGCTGGGTATAGTAGTCTGGGCTTGCATCCATGTTCTCTTAGCTTCTGCAGTACATCTATCCAGGACCTTCTGGCTTTCATGGTTTCCATAGAGTAGTCAGGTGTAAGTCTGATAGGTTTACCTTTATAAGTAACTTGGCCTTTTTCCTTTGCAGCCCTTAATGTTCTTTCTTTATTGTGTATGCTTTGTGTTTTGATTATTATATGGCGAGGGGATGTTCTTTTTTGATTCAGCCTATTTGGTGTTCTGTATGCTTCTTGAATCTTTATAGGTATATCTTTCTTTAGGTTGGGAAAGTTTTCTTCTATAATTTTATTAAATATATTTTCTGGACCGTTGAGCTGCACTTCTCCTTCTTCGACTCCAATTATTCTTAGGTTTGGTCTTTTTATTGTGTCCCAGATTTCCTGAATGTTTTGTGATGAGATCTTGTTGGATTTGCTGTTTTCTTTGATCAGTACCTTTATTTTCTCTATGGTATCTCCAGCGTCTGAGATTCTTTCTTCAATCTCTTGTATTCTGTTGGTAGTACTTGTCTCTGTAGTTCCCGTTCGTTTACCCAGATTTTCCATCTCCATCCTTCCCTCGGTTTGTGTTTTCTTCATTACTTCTATTTCATTCTTCAAGTCTTGAACCGCTTCTCTTACCTGTTTGATTGCCTTTTCTTGTTTCTCTTGGTTTTCTTGGGTATCTTTGAGCGATTTATTCATTTCCTCTACCTTTTTGTTTGTCATCTCTAATTGTTTATGGCAGTTTTTCACCTCCTGTTTAAGGTCTTCTATTATTTTCATATAATTCACTTTTGAGTCGATTTCTTCTAATTCTTCTGGAGTAGGGTGTACAATTCTTCTTATTTCAGGATCCCTGGATTCTGGTGATGACATGTTGCCTCTCGGGTTGTTGGGGTCACCACTGTCAATACCTGATTCCTAAAATTCCAACATTCAACTGCACTAAAGAATCTACATTATGAAGATGCACTCATTTCCACCATTACCAATCATCAACAGTAAGATGACATAGACCAAGACCATAATGACTCAAACAACACTGGACAAACACATATGGGAGGTTTAGGATGCTAACAAAATAGGATGGGAAGACTCCTCTGGGAATTGATGCTTACTAAGTTGTTTCTTGTAAGGGATGATGATCTGAGAATGCAAAGCTAATTATTTTTCTTTTTTAAAGTTATTCATTCCTTGAGAATGAAATGCTTCATGCTATTTTTCTCCTAAAAACAAGAAATCAAAAGCACAATAACAAAATAACCCAGACAAACACACACACACGCACACACACATGCATACACACACACACATGCATACACACACACACAGAGAGAGAGAGAGAGAGAGAGAGAGAGAGAGAGAGAGAGAGAGAGAGAGAGAGAGGGAGAGAGAGAGAGAGAGAGAGAGAGAGAGAGAGAGAGAGAGAGAGAGAGAGAGAGAGAGAGAGAGAGAGAGAGAGAGAGAGAAAGGGGGTGGGATGGAGGAGGAGGAAAAACAAACAGGCAAGAAGGAGATAGAGGGAGAGAGAGAAAGATTCCAGTTTGTGGAGTCCAATTTGTATTGGCTGTATTTGAAATCACCGGTGTCACTCCATTGACTAAAACCATTTTTTCCTCTTTAATCAGCTATCAATTGCAAGTATTTCCTTGCCTAGAGATGGAACACTGTGCCCACTTCCCTTGCTCTCTGTTGGAATTGTGTCTGGTTCAACTTATGGAGAACTAGTGCATGTTGTCACAGTCTCTGTGAGTTCATATGTGCATCTTCCCTGTTCTTTCTGGAAAAGAACAAAACAATGTTATTATCTTGAAATCATCACCCACCCCTGCTTCTCAGGTTTATCTGTGCCTCTTCTACATAAATTTCCAAGCCTTAATGGGAGGGGTGTGTTAAAGACCCATTTTCTTCTAACACTGCATTCACCATTAGTTTGCTCAGACTTCTTCCTTTTTTTGTGTATGGTAATTGTCCACAGTTGGATAGGCATCAGGAGTCATTAGGTTTATAGAAAAACAGTGTAGGGTATGGGAACTACAGTGCTGACCCATTCTGACAGATTATTTGTGACTAGACTTATGCAGCACTATTTCTTGGCTAGCCACTCTGTCTACTGCAATACAAATAAATTAATCTTTATCTAGCAGGTCAGGAAGTGATGACAGTGATCCTGAGGTCTCCAAGGGTGCCTTTGAGTAAACTGATATGACACTTGTATATCGTTTTTCCCAGAGGCCATCTTGCTTTGATGATGTATTGTCCATTTTAGAGTGGCTAAGCCTCAGAAAAACCTAGGTATCTTCAATTGGCCCCGGGGTGTTTATTTTTGGCATCAGTCACAGCTCAGAGTTCCTAGGAAGGATATTTCTATGCCCTGTTCAAAACAAGCAATATTACAACATCCCAAGGCTTATAAACTTCTTGAATCTTAGCACCTTATTGCTGACCCAGTGCTCAAATCAAATTTTCCATTCATTGTTGATTATATATCACCTAAGAAAAAAATTAAAACTAGGCCTTTTGCATATTGTAAGCTGGTTTCCTGCTTCTGTTTGTTTCCATGTTTAAATTACTGTACTTGGTATCTCTGAAGACATGCATGTCCTTTATCAGGGCACCTTACTTGTTACATTTCATATAGTTCACAGATAACATATCTTTCAGGAAGTAGCTTACAAGTATGCCAATTTATTAATCTTTTCTTATGGAAAAATCATCATTTTGGGATTGGAGGGATAGATGGCTAAGTGCATAAGAGTACTTGGTACTGTTGTAGAGATCAAGGTTTCATTATCGGCATCCACATTGGACAGACACACTGATTCTAACTCTAGCTCCACTAGGTAGGGTGCCCTGTTCTGACATCCATAAACAATTGCATACATGTAGTGTACATACAGAAATGAAACACATGCACACACGTGTGTGCACACACACTCACACACACAATTATGAGTTGAGACCAGATGGGGCTATATAAAAAGTCCTTGCTCAAAACTATAAACAAGCAAAAGAATAAATTCTGTTTATATCCTTAAGATGGGAGGCTGAGTTAGAAAGACAATTCCACTGTTACATGGAGTCAAACATGGTAGAATTCCTAATATACACTTCATTCTGTTTCGCATGCTGAGAAATGGAGTCCTGATATAAAGAGACCGTCTTCCATACTGCACAATAGCACAATCAAAGGAGCTTTATCTCAGATGAAGGATATTTCCTCAGAGCAAAAGAAACAGGGATAGCTCAAAGCAGAGTAAATTCCCCATCTCAGTAGTAAAACAGCCTTGATTTCTGACTTAACACCTACTGCATTCTCAGGATGCTTTCGAACATAGTCTTCTCTTCATCTAGAAAAGAGAATGAAGGTAGCCTAGCAGTGTATGTAGCACTGGTATTGCTGAAGGCCTGCAAACCAACCAGCATCAAGTGCTTGTCTGTCTTTGCTAAAGAGCACTTCAGAAAAATGCTGACAAAAGTAATCATGACTATGTTTCATTATTCCAGGAATACAGAACTTCAAGCTGACTGAGGTTATCAATCATGCCTTTTCCCCTATAGAAAACAAAATTCTTTAACAAGATTAAACCTCTGCCATACCAATTCTTTTTTTTAGAAGATTATTTGCCTTTTTTTAATTTATGTGTCGTTTCCGGCATGTGTGTACGTGTTCCACATGTGCCTAGTGCCTGTAGAGGTCAGAAAAGGGCACAGGATCTCCTGGAACTAGAATAACAGACACTTTTTTTTTTTTTTTTTTTTTTTTTTATAATTTATTTTATTTATTAAAGATTTCTGTCTCTTCCCCACCGCCGCCCCCCTTCCCTCCCCTCCCCCAATCAAATCCCCCTTTCTTGACTGCCCAAAGAGCAATCAGGATTCCCTGCCCTGTGGGAAGTTCAAGGACCTCCCACCTCTATCCAGTTCTAGTAAGGTGAGCATCCAAACTGCCTAGGCTCCCACAAAGCCAATAGGTGCAGTAGGATCCGAAACCCATTGCCATTGTTCTTGAGGTCTCCGTAGTCCTCATTGTCCGCTATGTTCAGCGAGACTGGTTTTAACCCAGGCTTTTTAAACCCAGACCAGCTGGCCTTGGTGAGTTCCTGAAAGAACATCCCCACTGCCTCAATATGTGGGTGCACCCCCGTGGTCCTGAGTTCCCTGCTTGTGTTCTCTCTCCTTCCGCTCTTGACTTGGACCTTGAGATTTCAGTCTGGTGCTCCAATGTGGGTCTCTATCTCTGTCTCCTTTCATCGCCTGATGAAGGTTAATATTCAGGAGGTTGCCTATATGTTTTTCTTTGGGTTCTCCTTCTTATTTAGCTTCTCTAAGATCCCGGATTATATGCTCAATGTCCTTTACTTATGACTAGAAACCAAATATGAGTGAGTACATCCCATGTTCCTCTTTTTGGGTCTGGCTTACCTCACTCAGGATAGTGTTTTCAATTTCCATCCATTTGCCTGCAAACTTCAAGAAGTCCTTGTTTTTTACTGCTGAGTAGTACTCTAATATGTATATATTCCATACCTTCTTCATCCATTCTTCAATTGAAGGGCATCTAGGTTGTTTCCAGGTTCTGGCTATTACAAACAATGCTGCTATGAACATAGTAGAGCATATACTTTTGTTGTATGATACGGCCTCTCTTGGGTATATTCCCAAGAGTGGTATTGCTGGGTCCATGGGTAGGTTGATCCCGAATTTCCTGAGAAACCTCCACACTGCTTTCCATAGTGGTTGCACAAGTTTGCATTCCCACCAGCAATGGATGAGTGTACCCCTTTCTCCACAACCTCTCCAGCAACGGCTATCATTGGTGTTTTTTATTTTCGCCATTCTGACAGGTGTAAGATGGTATCTTAAAGTTGTCTTGATTTGCATTTCTCTGATCGCTAAGGAAGTTGAGCATGACTTTAGGTGTCTTTTGGCCATTTGAACTTCTTCTGTTGAGAGATCTCTGTTCAGCTCAGTGCCCCATTTTATAATTGGGTTGATTTGCCTTTTACGTTCTAGTTTCTTGAGTTCTTTATATATTTTGGAGATCAGACCTTTGTCAGTTGCTGGGTTGGTGAAGATTTTCTCCCAGTCAGTGGGTTGCCTTTCTGTCTTAGCGACAGTGTCCTTTGCTTTACAGAAGCTTCTCAGTCTCAGGAGGTCCCATTTATTCAATGAGGCCCTTACTGTCTGTGCTGCTGGGGTTATACATAGGAAGTGGTCTCCTGTGCCCACGTGTTGTAGAGTGCTTCCCACTTTCTCTTCTATCAGGTTCAGTGTGTTCGGGCTGATATTGAGATCTTTAATCCACTTGGACTTGAGTTTTGTGCATGGTGATAGATATGGATCTATTTTCATTCTTCTACAGATTGACATCCAGTTTTGCCAACACAATTTGTTGAAGATGCTCTCTTTTTCCATTGTATACTTTTAGCTCCTTTATCGAAAATCAGTTGCTCATAGGTTTGTAGGTTAAAGTCAGGGTCTTCTATTCGATTCCATTGGTCGACTTCTCTGTTTTTATGCCAATACCAAGCTGTTTTCAATACTGTAGCTCTGTAATAGAGTTTGAAGTCAGGGATGGTAATGCCTCCAGACGTTCCTTTATTGTATAAGATTGTTTTGGCTATCCTGGGTTTTTTGTTTTTCCATATAAAGTTGATTATTGTCTTCTCCAGATCTGTGAAGAATTTTGATGGGATTTTGATGGGGATTGCATTGAATCTATAGATTGCTTTTGGTAGAATTGCCATTTTTACTATGTTGATCCTCCCAATCCAAGAGCAAGGGAGGTCCTTCCATTTTCTGGTGTCCTCTTCTATTTCTTTCTTCAGAGGCTTAAAGTTCTTGTCAAATAGATCTTTCACTTCCTTGGTCAGGGTTACCCCAAGATACTTTATGCTCTTTGTGGCTATCGTGAAAGGTGATACTTCTTTGATTTCCCTCTCTGTTTCCTTATCCTTAGTGTATAGGAAGGCAACTGATTTTTTGGAGTTGATCTTGTATCCTGCCACGCTACTAAAGGTGTTTATCAGCTGTAGGAGTTCTTTGGTAGAGGTTTTGGGGTCGCTTATGTATACTATCATATCATCTGCAAATAACGAGAGCTTAACTTCTTCCTTTCCAATACGAATCCCCTTGATCCCCTTATGTTGTCTTATTGCTATTGCTAGAACTTCAAGCACTATATTGAAGAGGTATGGAGAGAGTGGACATCCTTGTCTTGTTCCTGATTTCAGTGGGATGGCTTTGAGTTTTTCTCCGTTTAATTTAATGTTAGCTGTCGGGTTGCTGTAAATAGCTTTTATTATATTTAGGTATGACCCTTGTATCCCTAGTCTCTCCAAGACCTTTATCATAAAAGGGTGTTGAATTTTGTCGAATGCTTTTTCAGCATCTAATGAAATGATCATATGGTTTTTTTCTTTCAGTCTATTTATATGGTGGATTACATTGATAGATTTGCGTATGTTGAACCAGCCCTGCATCTCTGGGATGAAGCCTACTTGATCATAATGGATAATTTTTCTGATGTGTTCTTGAATTCGGTTTGCTAGTATTTTATTGAGAATTTTTGCGTCGATATTCATGAGTGAGATAGGCCTGTAATTCTCTTTCTTGGTTGGGTCTTTGTGTGGTTTTGGTATCAGGGTAACTGTAGCTTCATAAAAGGAATTTGGCAAAGACTTTTCTGTTTCAATATTGTGAAATACTTTAAGGAGTATAGGTATTAGCTCTTCTTGGAAGTTCTGGTAGAATTCTGCATTGAAACCATCTGGTCCTGGGCTTTTTTTGGAGGGGAGATTTTTGATAACAGTTTCTAGTTCTTCGCGACTAACAGGTCTATTTAGATCATTCACCTGGTCTTGGTTTAGCTTTGGTATATGGTACTTATTTAAAAAAATGTCCATTTCTTTTGCATTTTCCAGTTTTGTGCCATACAGGCTTTTGTAGTAAGATCTAATGATTCTCTGAATTTCCTCTGTGTCTGTGGTTATGTCCCCCTTTTCATTTCTGATTTTATTTATTTGCGTGTTCTCTCTCTGTTGTTTAATTAGTTTGGATAGGGGTTTGTCGATCTTGTTGATTTTCTCCAAGAACCAACTTTTTGTTTCATTGATTTTTTGGACTGTTTTTTGTGATTCTATTTTGTTGATTTCCGCCCTCAGTTTGATTATTTCCAGTCTTCTACTCCTCCTGGGCGCGTCTGCTTCTTTTTTTCTAATGCTTTCAGGTGTGATGTTAAGTCCCCAATGTATGCTTTCTCCGTTTTCTTCAAGTGAGCACTTAGTGCTATGAACTTTCCTCTTAGCACTGCTTTCATCGTGTCCCATAGGTTTGAGTATGTTGTCTCTTTATTTTCATTAAATTCAAGGAAGACTTTAATTTCTTTTTTAATTTCTTCCTTGACCCAGGTGTGGTTCAGTAGTTGATTGTTCAGTTTCCATGAGTTTGTTGGCTTTCTGGGTGTAGCATTGTTATTGCCTTCTAATTTTAATCCGTGGTGATCTGATAAGACACAGGTGGACACTGATATTCTTTTGTATCTGTGGAGGCTTCCTTTGTTTCCGAGTATATGGAATAACAGACACTTTTAAACTATTATGTGGGTTCTTGAATGAAGACATATGTCTTCTAAAAGAGGAGCCATTTCTCTTAATGACTAAAGTATCTCTCCAGTCCCACTGCCCAATTACGTTTATAGTGCTTGAAATAGAGTCTAACTCTATATCTCAGGCTGGCATATATCATAGGAATATGTGCCCTAAGTTGACCTTAAACTCATGACAATCTTCCTGCTTCAATCTTTCAAGTGCTGGGACTGTAAATATGAAGAATTGTATCTTGAGTACTAACTAGTCTGTCTTTAAAATAATCCAATCCTAATTTACTATATATTGCTTTCAGGTAAGCATACTGCAAAAAAAAACAAATAACTTTGTTCAACATTAATAAAATTAGACAATCCCTTTCTAATGGAGCATAACCACATCATGGAGAGCATAATGACATGAAGTGTGGAAGGAAAAACATACTAGGTAAAAGTACAGAGAATACCCTGAGTTCGATGAAATGAATAAGTGACATCAAGATCTTACATGCAGAGTGCGTAGGTCAGTCCCATGTAGGCTTTCTGGTTGTTGATTCAGTTTCTTTGAGCGCTTATGAGCCAAGGATAGTTGTTTCTTTGAGTTTCCTTGTGATGGCCTTGGCCCCTCTGGCTACATATTGTTCTCTCACTCTTCTGCAGGATTTCCCAATTTTTATTTAATGTTTGGCTACAGGTCTTTGTTTATTTCCAGTAGGTTGTAGATGAAGCCTTTTTGATGACAATTGGTAGGTACCAATCTATTAGTATTGCACAATAATGTTTTGAT
Organism: Microtus agrestis; assembly: GCA_902806775.1. Lineage (NCBI taxonomy): Eukaryota > Metazoa > Chordata > Mammalia > Rodentia > Cricetidae > Microtus > Microtus agrestis. The sequence goes on along the minus strand of CADCXT010001424.1, from coordinate 93,739 downwards.
GATATCCTTGAGAGATCTGTCCTTTTCTCAACAGAAATGGAGGAGGAGTGAGTTGGAGGATGGGAACAGAGGTGGGGTTGTAGGAGAGGGACTCAGAATAGGAAGGAAGGGGAATTGCAGACAAGTTGTAAAACAAACAAAAAACAAACAAATGAATAAATAATGAAACAAAAAGATCTTATAATTCTCAAAAACTGCCTGGGATGCAGCCCTTGCTATCCCTATCCACCTCCTGACATCTGAAATAGATCCCTCCTTTGAGATGAGGTTTCCTCCCATCTAGACAATGTTGACTGTTTGCTTGAGGTTCTGATACTTTATTACAATGTTAAAATCCTTCTTCACCCTTCCCATGTGTTGTATCTTAGTCTTCTTGATGTTTACTTTCATACCAAGGTTTTCACTTACTTCCACCACTCTCTTTACCATGGCCTGTACTTATTTGGACAAATACCAAGCTTAAAGTGCAAATACCAAGTTCCAGTTTGTTGAACCAATGGCGATTTTGGCATTATTTACAGAAATATGGATGAGGGGTTACTTACAGAAGCAGAAATGACTTAATGACCACTACATCACTAAAACTCACCACAGCATAGGTACTAGCTCAGAAAATATGGAATTTGGAGCATACTCATAATCTAAATTTAGCTCAGTTGGTTAAAGCTTGTCCTTTCCAAGTGACTCAGTCGGTCTAAACTTCTCCCAGGCCCCTCAGCAGGATTTTCCTTTTTCCAGAGCGCTGGTCTGGTTTCAAAAGTCTTCTTACAACTTGTCTGAGAGTGGCACTCAGAAGATTATATTGTTTGCTTTTGGGAGGAATTGGCCTAATGAATCTGATCAGTTTTAGTGGCTTCCTGAAGCGATTTTGAGTTCCTTACCTTCTGTCTAGTTTAAGGAGCTTTACTGCAGGATGGAACATTTCAAACTTACTCCTACACAACAGCAGCAATAACTTGGTTTATTAGATTATAAAAACTTTTTTCCATTTATTTATTTATTTTTAGTTAAAAATTTCCACCTTCTCCCCTCCTCCCATGTCCCTCCCCCATCCCCTCCCCCTCCCTCTCCAGTCCATAGAGCAGGCAGGGTTCCCTGCCCTGTGGGAAGTCCAAGGTTCTCCCCCCTCCATCCAGGAAGGTGAGCATTCAAACAGACTAGGTTCCCACAAAGCCAGTCATGCAGTAGGATCAAAACCCAGTGCCATTGTCCTTGGCTTCTCAGTCAGCCCTCATTGTCCACCACGTTCAGAGAGTCTGGTTTGATCACATGTTCCATCAGTCCCAGTCTAGCTGGCCTTGGTGAGCTCCCATTAGATCATCCCCACCGTCTCAGTGGCTGGGCGCACCCCTCGCGGTCCTTAACTTCCTTGCTCATATTCTCCCTCCTTCTGCTCCTCATTTGGACCTTGGGGGCTCAGTCCAGTGCTCCAATGTGGGTCTCCATCTCTAGCTTCATCCATCGCCAGATGAAGGGTCTATGGTGACATGCAAGATATTCATCAGTATGGCTATAGGATAGAGCCATTTCAGGCTCTATCTCCTCAGCTGCCCAAAGATCTAGCTGGGGACATCTAGATCTAAAATGGCTCGCTAAATTAAGATATATACTTCCCTGCTCCCATATCTACCCTTCCTCCATCGAAACTGTCCCATTCCCCCAAGGTCTCTTTTTAAAAGAAGTATGAAAAATAACAAAGCTATGGATCTGAACAGTTTTCAAGAAAAGAAATAAATATGGTTGAGAAATATCATCTCTAATATTTAAGGAAATGTGAAGTAAAATGTCTTTGAGATTTTATCTTATTTCAGTCAGATTAGCTAAGATCAACAGAAGAAGCAACAGCAAATTCTGGAGATGATGTAGGGAAAATGGAATCCTCATCTGTTGATGGCAAACTGGTCTAGCAAATCTTCAGCAAGGTGGAGAATTCTCTCAAAGTTAAAAGCAATCTGACATATTCAAATCCTCCTCATGGTGCCATACTAGTTTCTTGACTTATACAAGTACCAAGTACTTGAATTTAAGCACATATTCCTAAATATTAAAAGCTAGTAACCAAATATGAAAGAAAACATGTGGCATTTTTCTCTGGGCCTGGGTTACTACACTCTGAATATTTCCAATTCCATCCTTTTACCTGAAATTTTCATAGACTTTTACAGGTGAAAAAAATTACATTGTATATATGTACCACCTTTCCATTATTGATTCAATAACTAATGAATATCAAGGTTGTAACAATTTCCTTGACATTTTAAATAGAACAGCAATTAACATGGATTAGGGAGCATCTCTATAGTAGGGTATAAAAACCTTTTATTATATGTCCAGCAGTGGTATTGTGGAGACATATGGGAGTTCTATTTCTGTATCTATCTCTACATTAATTTCCATAGGAGATGTACCAATATTCACTCAAAACAGTGAATGAGTGTTTCAGTTCCCCGATATACACTATCTATTGGAGAAAGTGGGTTTTTAAAATCACCTACTATTAATGGTTTGATTTTTGTCTGTATCCTTAAGTTTAATAATAAGCTGATGGAGGAAGGTCATTGGCTAATAAAGAAACTGGCTTGGCCCATTTTATTGGTTAGAATATAGGTGGGTGGAGTAAACAGAATAGTATGCTGGGAGGAAGAGGAAGTGAGTTCAGAAATCATGCAGCTCCTCTCAGAGCAGGACACATGTGATGAAGCTCCGACCCAAGATGGACGTAGGGTAGAATCTCCCCAGTAAGCGCACCTTGGGGTGCTACATGCCTTATTAGAAATGGGCTAGTCCAGGTGCGAGAGTTAGCCTAGAAGAGGCTAGATAGAAATGGGCCAAGCAGTGCTGAAATGAATACAGTATCCGTGTAATTATTTTGGGTAAAGCTAGCCATGTGGGCAGCCGGGGTGCTGGGGATGCAGCCCCGCCGCTCTTATTACAACAGTAAGCTATACATAAAATTAGGTACATAAAAGTTTAGTACATATATGTTTCAGATTACAATATATTTTTAATTTTTCTCTTTAACAGAATTTTTAGAAATGAAAATATAATTATATATTGCAAACTTTGTATAATACATATTTGGAATATTTAAGTGCATATTTGCTATGGTTTTGTTTTTAAATTAATCCTTTATTAATGTGTTAATAGAAATAAGCAACAAAACATTTTACTATATGTTGAAGTGCTACAGGAAAGCCAAAGTGTGTTCATTTACATTGTTTATCATATTTCTTATAGTGCACAACATAAGAATGAACAAGTTTGCTATTTTCCCAATTACAAAAATGTATTAGGCATTTTTTACACATAAGTTAATATACTTGATACAAGTTCTACAAAATTATCATTAAGACTTTGTCTATTCCATCAAATGCCTTATAATAATACAATTTTTCTATGTGTTCACAAAGTGTTTAAAATACTAAAAATACTCTGAAATAAGGGCATGAAGGTGTTTGAAAAATTTTAAATTTCATTTGTGTTATATTTGTTAACTGTTTATATTATATATGGAATAAATTTTCAGGAAAACTGTATTATTTATAGAAGAGAATATATTCATATACATAAATTTCTATACTATTTTAGCCTAAAAATTGTATTTTTCTAATTTTCTTTTTATTGAGCTATATATTTTTCCCACTCCCCTCCCTTCCTTTTCCCTCCCTTCCTACCCACTCTCTTGGTCCCCATGATCCCAATTTACTCAGGAGAGTTGTTTTTTCTACAACCCGTGTACATTATTAGATCCATGTATGTTTCTCTTAGGGTCCTATTTGTTGTCTAGGTTTTCTGGGATGTGATTTGTAGGCTGCTTTCTTTTTGCTTTATGTCTAAAAGCTACTTATGAGTGAGGATATATGATATTTGTCTTTCTGGACCTGTATTACCTCACTCAATATGGTGTTTTTGAGAATCATTCTTTTGCCTGCAAATTTCAAGATGTCATTATTTTTTCCTGCTGTGTAGTACTCCATTGTATAAATATACCACATTTTTCTTATTCATTCTTCAGTCAAGGGGTATTTAGGTTGTTTCCAAGTTCTGGTTATGACAAATAATGTTGCTATGAACATAGTAGAGCAAATGTCCTTGTGGCACAATTGAACATCCTTTCGGTATATACCCAAAAGTGGTATTGCTGGGTCTTTAGGTTGGTTGTCTCCTAATTTTCTGAGAAATCGCCATACTGAAACCCAAAGTAGCTGTACCAGTCAGTTTGCACTCCCACCAGCAATGGAGGAGTGTTGCTTTTACCCTACATCCTCTCCAGCATAAGTTGTCATCAGTGTTTTTGATCTTGGCTATTCTTGCAGAAGTAAGATGGAATCCCAAGTAATGTTTTGATTTGCATTTCTCTGATGACTAAGGATGTTGAGCATTTCCTTAAGTGTCTTTCATTCATTTCAGATTCCTCTGCTGAGAGTTCTTCTCTGTTTAGGTCTGTACTTCATTTTTTTATTGGATTATTTGTTCTTGTGATGATCAATTTCTTAAGTTATTTGTATATTTTAGCATCAGCCCTCTGCCCAATATGGGGTTGGTAAAGATGTCTTTTCCATTTTGTAGGCTGCTGTTTTGTCTTTTTGACCATGTCTACAGCGCATAACACCTGTCTGCGATACCATACAGTCCATGATCTTTGGGCAAGGGCCTGGAGATTGAAACACACATAACAAGGCTCCTTCAAAGCAACTCATAAAAGGTGCCAGCAGATCCCGATGCAAACGGATCTGGCTTGATGACACCAAGCTGACCTTTGCTAAGACAAGGTGAAAAAGACCTTGCAATGCATCATGAAAAAACCCGACCTGTATATATATATTCGGGGTCGAGGATGTGTTTGTGCTTTTTTTCATAGAAAGAAAATAAAATCTGGATGTGACGTTGAGGCTGCTGACACAGAGGAGTTCCAGACTTCCAGAGGTGATTGAGGAGAGGTCCTTGGTCCGGTCTTCCCTGCCCCCAAGGAAAGGAGTGCCAGCTGACAAAACAAGCTACACCACTCTGCAGGGAGTCATCCTGCCTCCAGAGTCCAGGGAGACCCAGCTGACATAAGTGTCTGGATGTGCTTCATGTAGCTGAATCCAGTTCGCCTCACCCAGGTTCCCCCACCTGTCCTGGAGCACAAATGCTAAACTGCTTCTGCAGCTTGAACTCTGGTCTGCTTTGGAGCTGAGATGCAGACTAAACATCAGACTGCTTTAAACTTTGGGACACAGAACTCATTTTAATTAAAATATTAACCTCTCTTCACTTAAGAAGGGGGAAAATTGGGGGTTCCTGTCACTGTTGCTCAGAGACTGGAACTGGTGGTATTTGATAACAACAATGTATGTCATTGTACTCCTACTGAAATTGATCTAATGATATTTGTAACTGCTTATAGATGTTGGGAAAAGTTTTACACATGGTGTAAAGTGTTTGGGTTTAATGCATATGTTAAAAATTTTAGATTTTGGGTCTTCAGGTAGGACAGCGCAGGCTTCAGGCTATTTGAAAGGTTTTTTCCAGACATGGATATCAGGCCAAATCACACGATTTATATCAACAATATGAATGATAAAATTAAAAAAGAAGAATTGAAAACTGTATGCACTGTTTTCTCAGTTTGGACACGTGGTAGATATTGTGGCTTTAAAGACCATGAAGATGAGAGGGCAGGCTTTCGTTATATTTAAGGAACTGGGCTCATCCACAAATGCTTTGAGACAGTTACAAGGATTTCCTTTTTATGGTAAACCAATGCGAATTCAGTATGCAAAAACAGATTCCGATATAATATCTAAAATGCGTGGGACTTTCGCTGACAAAGATAAGAAAAAGGAAAAGAAGAAAGCTAAAACCATGGAACAGGCTGCAGCAGCTGCAAACAAAAAGCCTGGCCAGGGAACACCAAATTCAGCTAATACTCAAGGAAACGCAGCACCAAATCCTCAGGTCCCCGATTACCCTCCAAACTATATCCTATTCCTTAATAATTTGCCAGAAGAGACAAATGAGATGATGTTATCCATGCTGTTCAATCAGTTCCCTGGTTTCAAAGAAGTTCGCTTGGTACCTGGGAGGCATGACATTGCATTTGTAGAATTTGAAAATGATGGGCAGGCTGGAGCTGCCAGAGATGCTTTGCAAGGGTTTAAGATCACACCATCTCATGCAATGAAGATTACCTATGCCAAGAAATAACCTTTGGAATAGCCGGTTTGAAAGGACTTGGTATTATTTATGGTGTTTGTTTGGATTACATTCGGTCAAGTCATTTTAATGGTTAGAAGTGAAATTGAAGTTCAGGGGATAGAGTCACCTATTTTTTTTTTTTTTTTGTTTTGGTGAACTGTGAAATCTGAAGCCTTAATTTTGTACAATAAACTTTTATTTGTATTCTGTGCACTTAAAAAAAATTTAGATTTTGATCCCTTTTACACTGCCCTAACTTTTGGCAGGCAGCACACGTAACTTTATGTGGGGTAGGCACTTAGGAAGGAGGACATACCATAGGCCAGACTAAAAGGTGAATACTGGGTTGGGAAAAAGCCCTTTCTTCTTATCTGGAGATGGAGTTATTGGTGCCAAAATTATATCATTATATCTTTTGTTTGAGGAGCTCCTCACAGTCTTTTCATTAATGATAGACACAGGGGCCCAATGACGGGAGTTAGTGTGGATCCTCGCCTGAATAGCACACCATACAGAGGTTGTAGAAACCGGCTCAACATGGCATGGTACAGGTATGAGGGCGCTCTCCACATGGACTATTGTTCTTTTTAGGTGTGTGAAGAATTTTGCTGGCCATGGCACTGAATTTGTAGATTGCTTTTGGGAAGATTATCATTTTTATTATGTTATTTCTACCTACTCAAGAGCATGGGAGAATGTTTTATTTTTTGGTGTCTTCTTCAGTTTCTTTCATCAAAAATTTAAAGTTCTTGTCATACATGCCTTTCATTTGTTTGGTTAGAGTTACTCCAAGATATTTTATGCTATTTGTGGCTATTGTGAAGGATGATGTTTCTCTGAATTGTTTCTCAGCCCATTTATTAATTGTGTAAAGGAGGGCTACTTGTTTGTTAAGTTAATCTTGTATCCTGCTACATTACTGAAGGTGTTTATGAGTTGTTGGAATTTTTTTAAATTCCCTTATGTAAACTATCATATCATCAGCAGATAGTGAGAGTTTGACTTATTTTTGGATTTGTATCCCATTGGTAGCCTTTTGTTGGCTTATTTCTCTAGTTAGAACCTCAGGAAGTACAATGAGTAGATATAAAAACAGTGGACAATTTTGTCTTGTTCATGATTTCAGTGGGATAGCTTTGAGTTTCTCTCCATTTAGTTTGATGTTGGGTGTTGGCTTGCTGTATACTGTCTTTATTATATTTAGCTATGTTCCTGGTATCCCTCTTCTCTTAAAGACCTTTATTATGAAGGGATTTTGTATTTCCTTGAAGACTTTTTTAGCATCTAATGTGCTGATCATTTGGTGTTTTTTGTTTGTTTGTTTTCTTTTCAGTTTGTTTATATAGCAGATAACATTCACAGATTTTCTTATGTTGAATCAACCCTGCATTTTAGGGATGAAGCTGACTTGATCATGATGACTGACTTTTCTGATTTTTTCTTGCATTCAATTTGCCAGTATTTTATTAAGTATATTTGCATCATTGTTCATGAGTGAGATTGGTCTAAATCCCTTTCTTAGTAATGTCTTTCTGTGATTTGGGTATCCGGGTAATTGTAGCCTCATAAAAAGAGTTTGGTTATGTTCCTTCTGTTTCTATTGTGTGGAAAAATTTTGGAAGTATTGGTATTAATTCTTTTTTTTTGATATACAACCATAGCTATTTAATATAAAGATGCATATATTTACATGTATGTTGTATTAATTCTTATTTGAAAATCTTGTAGAATTGTACACTGAAATCATATGATCCCTTTTTTTTTGTTGGGAGACTTTTGATGACTGTATTTCTTTAGCAGTTATAGGTCTAGTTAGTTTTCTTACTGGTCTTGATTTAATTTTGGTGATATGTATCCAGAAAACTGTCCATTTCCCTTAACATTTCCAATTTTGTGGAGTACAGGTTTTCAAAATATGGCCTAATAATTCTCTGGACTTCCTCCATGTCTGTTGTTATATCCCCCTTTTTCTTTCTGATTTTGTTAATTTGGATATTCTCTGTCTGCCTTTTTGTTAGTTTGGATAAAGTCTGTCTGTTTTGTTGACTTTCTTGAAGAACCAACTCTCTCTCTCTCATTGATTTTTTTGTATTTGTTTTCTTTGTTTCAATTTTGTTGATTTCAGCTCTCATTTGTTTATTTCCTCCCACCTAGTTCTCTTAGGTGAGTTAGCTTCTTTTTGTTCTAGAGTTTTCAAATGTTCTGTTACCTCACTAGTGCCGGATTTTTTCCCAGCTTCTTTATATAGGCATCTAGTGCTATAAACTTTCCTCTTAACACTGGTTTCATTGTGTCTCATGAATTTGGGTATGCTGTGTCAAGATTTTCATTGAATTTTAAGAAGTCTTTAATTTCTTTCTTGACACATTGATGATTCAAATGAGCTTTGTTTAATTTCCATGTGTTGGTTTGCTTTCTGAAATTAGTGTTGCTGTTGAATTCTAAATTTAATCCATGGTGACTGATAAGGTACATGGAGTTATTCCCTTTTTTTGTATCTGGTGAGGTTTCCTTTGTTACCTAGTATGTGTCAATCTTTCAGAAGGTTCCATGAGGTACTGAGAAGGAGGGATATCCTTTTATGTTTGGATGGAATGTTCTATAGATGTCAGTTAACTCCATTTGTAGTCATAACATCTGTTAGTTCTTTTATTTCTTTGTTAATTTTCTTCCTAACAAACTTTTCCAGGGGTGAAAATGGGATATTAAAGACACCCACTATTAGTGTGGGTGTTTTAATGTGTGATTTAAGCTTTTGTAGTGTTTCTTTTATATATGAGAGTGCCTTTGTATTTGGGGCATAGATGCTCAGTATTGAGATTTCCTCTTGATGCATTTTTCCTGTGACTATTATGAAATGTCCTTCTTTGTCTCTTTTGATTGATTTTAGTTTGAAGTCTATTTTGTCAGATATTAGGATATTTACATCAGTGCGTTTTAGGTCCATTTGATTAGAAATTTTTTTCTAACCCTTTACTCTGAGGTGATGTTTGTCTCTGAGGTTAAGGTGTATATCTTGTATGCAACAGAAGGGTGGATTCTGTTTTTATATCCAATCTGTTAGCTTGTGTCTTTTTATAGGTTAGTAGAGTCCATTTATATTAAGGGATATTAATGACCAGTGATTGCTATCTCCAATTAATTCAGTTTCCATTGTTGATATGTTATTGTGTGATTTTTCTCCTTCTTTGGGATTTGTTGCTGTGAGATCATCTATTTTTTGTGTTTTTGTTGATGTAACCACCTTCCTTAGTTTGGAGTTTTTCTTCTAATATATTGCATAGATCTGGGTTTGTGACTAAGTATTGGTTAATTCTGGTTTTGTCATGGAATATCTTGTTTTGTCCTTCTTGGGTGATTGAAATTTTTTCTGGGTATAGCAGTCTGGCTGGCATCAATGGTCTTTTAATGTCTGTATAACTCTTGATCAGGATCTTCTGACTTTCATTGATTCCATTAATAAGTCAGGTATAATTCTGAAAGCTCTGCCTTTATATGTTACTTTGTCTTTTCCCTTTGCAGCTCTCAATATTCTGTCTTTATACAGACATTCTGTATAAACATTATAAAAATGTATACAGACATTTATAAAACATTCTGTACATTTAGTGTTTTCATTATTATTATTTTGACTCAGTCTATTTTGTGTTCTGTAAGCTTCTTATATCTTTATGTGCATATCTTTCTTTTGGTTGGGAAAGTTTTCTCCTATAATTTTATTGAATATATTTCCTGTATTTTTGAGTTGGACTCCTTATCCTTCTTTTTTCCCTATTATTCTTAATTTTGGTCTTTTCATGGTGTCCCATATTTCCCAGATATTTTGTGTTAAGCTTTTGCTAGATTTAATGTTTGCTTTGAGCAATGTGTATTCTATTGTATCTTCAGTGATTGAGATTCTCTCTTTCATTTCTTATATTATGCTGTTTGTGCTTGCATTTGTGGTTCCTGATTGTTTTCTCACAATTTCTGCTTCTATAATTTGGTTTGTGTTTTCCCTATTGTCTCTATTTTGGTTTTCAAGTATTGATCTGTTTGATTGTTTATTCTTGGCTTTCTTTAGGGAGTTGATTTCTTCCATTTTTTATTTGTTTTTTTTCCTCACTTTCTTTGATGTAAGTTTTTAATATCCTCTTTAAGGGCCTCAAACATTCTCCTGATGTTACTTTTTAGGTCATTTTCTTCTGCTTCATGTATATTTGAGTTTTCACATCTCACTGTTGTAGGGCCACTAGATTTTGTTGTTGTCATGATGCTCTTTGTGGTGTTGAGTGTGTTCTTACCTCATATATTCAACTTTTCCTCTGACTGGTATAATTGGGGCTGTGTCTCTGGTGATCAGTATTCCAGGTGCCCGTGGATCCAAGGGTCAGATGGCTGCTCATCATGGTGCATTTAGGGACATGTTTTCAGTCACCCTGGAGGTCACTTGGTATTCCCAGAGTCACTGAGCATTCCTGGGCATCAGTCTGCAATCCTAGATACCATGTAGATTGCTTGCTTGGGGTTACTCCTGTTGAGGTTGATGCCTTGGGCCTGCTCAACAGAAGTTCCTGGCTTAGACCTGCTCCCTCAGAGGTTACTGATTTGTACCTGGTACTACACAGGCCTCTGACTTGCATCTGATCACTCAGAGGTTCCTTGTATGTGGCTGGTCCCACAGAGGTCTCTGGTGACCTCAGCAGTCACTCCCTTGTAACTGTTCATGCTGTAGTTGCTGCCTCAGGCTTGCTTCAGCTGAGATTGGTGGCTCAGACTTGTTCCAAAAGATGTCCCTGGCTTGGGCATGCTCCTGCAAATGACCCTTATTGAATGAATGAATAAATAAATAGAACACTATCCAGGCCATTTGTAGTAATAGATTTCTGACTCAATAAAAGTATATCAGCCATTGGAAGATCCTAAACATGTGTTTTGTGGCAATCAGTACAGAATGATAAGAACATGTTTAATTACAGCAAGTTTAATCATAGTTTCTCAAAACTTGCAGGCCAATCAAGATATCTTAAAAATTTTCTGTTCCAAATCAGTTATCACTAACTTTCTCCTTTCAGAACCTCAAGTCAGAGCATGCATGCAGCATTTTCTTTCTCTAAGCTACAAAGTATTTCAACTACTTGTTTTATTTGAGTCTCCAAGATTAAGTGAAAGTGACTGTTTCCTTCCCTGTAGCAGTTGCTAAATAATTATAACCCACTTACTCAACTGCAGTAGGCTTCATTTGTTTCTAAACTTCTGTGAATATTTCTGAAAGTTAAATACTTCATTTTCAATGGTCTATATCAAAAAGAGATTTCAAAGTTCTGTATGACATTGAACTTTTCCTTATTGTTGTTTTTTTTTATTTTATTTATTTTATTTTTCTTAATTAACAGCTTCAACTGGGTGTGGGGCAACAGAACCATTCCCAGCACAACCATGGGTGTGGGGTTCCCCGCAGTCTCCCCAGGGCAATGGTTCCTGCAATGATCTCTAGGGGGAAACAGCTCCCAACAGATCCTCTCCCCCCTCCCATACAAAGGCAGGCAGCTATCACGTGGAGAGCACCAGTCAGAGTCAACCATGGTGTCAGACCAAAGGAGAAGGGACTGAGACAAGGAGAGACCCTCCTTTCGAGTGGTGAAGCAATCCACCTCTCCTGGAAACAGAGGGGTGCCCGATAACTCCTAGGTCGAGTGGGGCTTATTGTTGTTTTGTTTGGTTTTTATTTCATTTCCTAAGGAAGTCATATAGTTATCTCAAGCCACATAATAAAAAAGCATGCTACATTTCTTATTCCAGAGTATAAATTACTAGAGAAGAGTAAATGTTGGTTATTTCTTTGGAATTCTTATGTAGCTGTTTAAAATATTTTATGCACAAAGCTGAAACTGGATCTCGAGAGAATAAAAGTTGAACTATAAAACTTGACAGTATCACCAGCATACTTATTTCTAAACTTCCCAGAATAGATTTTGGCATAACAAAATGACACATTTGGAATTGACTGACAAAATATCTCACTATGCCACAGATATTCTCTGAGTTAATCTTAGATGTTTCACATCCTAAGAAATCTTTCAGTCCTGACTAAGCCAAAGAAACTACTATCTCTAATTTAGAAAAACATACTGAATAAAAAAAATCATAGTTTCAGTCATGTATTATGAGTTAAATTATGAAGATTTCCTCAGTAAATACCTACTGAAAAATTGTAGATGAATAGACATTTTTAAACACCTCATCTTAATTAATGTATACTGTCAAGACAAATCTGTGTTAGATAAAATTAAACAGGCAACGAAAATTTTTATAGGGATACTGCAGTACAAAATAAAGACTAAAGTGAGTTCCCTAAAACAAAAGTTTGAAATGTTTTAACGCTGGAGTAAGCTACTGAAGAAATGAGGGAATACGTTGGGTGAGCAACTGATTAGTGTGGAGGATTATTTGGAGCACTTTGTAGAGTTAATTGAATTATTTCTGAGTTTCTCATATTTGCTTCTACTTTACTTTTTTATTGAGATTAATGCATATGTGTTTTTTCATTGGTACCCATTAATTAGGTTTCTTTGTTCTCACAGAGGTCAGACATTGAGGATTTTATCATATTTGGTGTTTATATTTTAAATGCATGGTTTTCAGATTATTAGAAAGATATTTCTTCAGTTGTCAAACTGGTAAGAGCTTTAGAAAACAACATTTTATATTTTATAAGAAAAAAAACTTACAGTTTTAAAAGTTCTCTAAAATATACATCCCAAAAGAGTGGCAAAAGCCTAGGGAACAAAATCTGTCTAAAATTTTGGTGAGCTAAAGGGAATTGTAAGAGAATATTGATCAGTAATTCCAGGATTATCTTGATTTTCTATTTTCTTCTTGAAAAGAAAAGACTTCAGTAGTAGTTGTTTTTGTCTGTTTTGTCTGGGAAATTATGATAGTTCATTGTCAAGAAGGAATTCCCTAAGAAATGTAGTAAGAATGATATACTGAAGGCAATATATTTTAAAAATTCTGATATTTGTGCAAGAATATTTATTATGAATGGTAAGTTTAGAAAATTGACAGCACAAATGACTATATTCTAGATTTTATTAGAATAATTTGAATATTTTTTTAAAAAAGATTAAAATAAAATTACATAATAAATTCCCTTCCCTGTCCCACATACAATTTCCTATTGTTTTGTTACACACATGCTCTCACACCCACACCATTATGTACAAAATACATATAATATACACAAACATATATATGACCTGATCAGTTCTTTTGTTGTTACTTATATGTATATTATTATATTACTTCAATACTGACAACTTAGTGTTTGATAACCAATTAGAAATTGTGTTGAGAGGATAGCATGAATGTCTATGTGCCCACAGATCTCTAGAGAAACCAGAAATGTTGAGCACACAGGATTGTCTTTCCAATGAGGAAGATGAAAAACCTTTTCTTCCATCCAGAAAGTGGAGAATTGGAAATGATTAATAGCCTGGTGATTTGCATTATCTCTTGGGCCAGATTATATCAAACTTTACAACCAAGACCAGAGGTAGCTAGTAATGTAAATGATAATGCTCCACCAAGGTCCCACAACCAGGACCGCAGTTAACTAATATCCCAAAGGGCTTTTGTGCTATCAGTATGAATGAGATCAAGCCAGACCCTTAGACCCTTAGTAGTAGAGAAGCTAGTGCAGTTAGCTTATCTCTATGACCCATCATCTTTGAGGAAATGAAATGTACCCTGAGTAGAGTTTCAATGTAATTATGTTTCCTTGTGCAATGGGGATTATATTACACCAGCAAACATTTTCCCAAATTGTGCTTGGCTTCAAGAGATTGGGAATAAAGTGCCTGTTACTATACTTCCTGAAGTCTAATCCAGGTTTTTGGAGGCATTCTGCACCAGGTTTTCATTCCTATCTCTTTGCAGGGTTCCCTTCCCTGCATGACACCTTCAGGGATCACCTCAGAGGCTTAACTCTGGGGAAGATTATTTTTCCCACACTGAGCACTCCTTAGTTGCATGTAATTCCATTTATGAGTGGGACCTATAAGATTTCATCCTTCCATGTTGAAATGTGTATTTTTGTTTTGTTTGTTTATATCTTGTTTAGGCAACATTTGTTGAAGAATCATAAGTGAAGCTTCCCTGTCATTTCCAGAAAGTATAGTCACATAGCAGATTTTCTCATCCACTGGATCTTAGAGCAACTTTTAGAACACTACAATATAAGCACATCATTTAAAAAGTACCAGACATTTCATATTTCATCAAGCACATAGTGATGGGTGTTTATTAATTTTAAGTGCCTATATGACAAAATGAATACAGTTCATAAAATATATTGTACAAAGCAAGAGTAAAGCCCTGTTTGGTATCTTCAAGCAGGGATTTTGGAATTATTCCAGGATTTATTTACTCTTGTGTTAAAGAAGTTCCTGACTCAGATTATTAATTGCAGTTACACATTACATTTTTGAAATCACATTTTATAACTGTAAAAATTGTAGAGCTCAGTAGAATCTACTCTATTTAAATCTAATAAGTAGTATTTGTCAAAAAAAGATCAAAATGTATCTCTTCAGAGAACAGATGGATTGTTAGTTTAAAAAAGAATGTATTTGTGTAACTGAAGTCAACCAAACAAAAGCTTATATACAAGAAGTTTCAAAATATAAGCCTATATCTTGAGGGCACCTGGTGCTTGCTAAACATGGCCCAACAGGTATATACAAACTTGTCCTTTGGCAGATGGATATGTTTAGGATATCTTTGAGTACCAGATAGGACCAATCTATGCTCAAGGAATAAGAATAGCTCAATCAGATGTAACTATTTGCATATAAATCACATCAAGAAAGAAAAGTTAAAAATAATGTTTCTATTGGAAACTAATTATGACTTGGCATATTTATAGAAGTTTTACAGTGAAAATTTTGATTGATGGAGAATTTTAAAATATCTAATTCTTTCTATTATGACTGTCATTGTGCAACATAGCTCTCACATCAAAAATAATAAGGGATGTTTATTTTTTAGCCAAATGATAGTTTTCTGTGCATGGAATATGGATTCAGGTGGTCCAAAGTATGTTTTATAATGGAAACAGTTTCATAAAGTTTACTTTTTCCTTATTATATTGTTTTTGTCATTGTTATTAGTTCACTAAGAATTCTATACAATACATTTTCGTCATATTCAATGCCTCCCCCAACTCCCCCAGATCAAATTCTGTAAAGTCATATGCATGACTGCTCTTTTGTATCCCAAAATATTGTTTACTCATATCCACCCACCACTTATGACTCCTATAATCTTTCCACATCCTCTTCCAACATGTTCTCTGATGCTTGGGTATACAGGCTATAACATAGATATCTCATTTGGAATTAAAATTGTGCAGTCTCTTATTCTTTGAACATTGAAAGGTTGCTAGTCTCTGAGTTAATCACTGTCTACTCTAAGAAAAAAAACTATTTCATGAGGGTTAAGAGATCCTTCAAACAATGGGCATAACAATGAGTCATTAGAGATCAGTTTAGTACTATAATCATTTAGCAGACTATATTAGTTCATTTTCTATTAATGTAATAAAACAATATGACCAAGACTTTTATTGGATTAACAGTTTCAGAGAATTATGGTGCAAGACGGTTCTCCCATTGGTTTTATAATCTATCTAGCCACAGGCTCTTTCTCCCAATGAATGTGTACAGTATAGGTTTCATCTTGTAGAGTGAGTCTTACTTCTCGCTGAGTGGGCCTAAAGTTGTTCAGAAAGTAACTGGTTACTCACACGACATGTGTGCCACCATTGTACCAATGTGCATGTCTTGTCAGGCTGTTATTGTATCTTATAGGGTTCATAGCTAAGTAAGGTTTGTGATTTCTTTTAGATTCTGATAGCTTTCATACGAATTTGTAGCCATGCTGTATGAACTCCATCAGCTAATAGTCTTTAAGATATTGGCTCATTCTGGGTATGGCCACATGGATATATGGATTAAGTTCCTGTTCCCCATTCATGGAGAGGACTGTTAATCTGTGAGTCTACTCCTAAATAAAGAGACCTTTATTATAATCTATTCTGAGCCAGTGTGGGACTACTTCATCATAATTGGTAACATCTGGCACCCGTGAGGCTCAGAAAGTCCATGGTGGAGAACGTCCACGATGGAGAAGATCTCCCACCCAACCTGCCTGGCTCAATTTCACTTAATAAGTGTTTCTTTTGTTGTTTAATTGTTTCTTTGTTTTCTTTGCCAAAACCTGTCCGTGGCTGAGCTACCCCTATGGCAGGCCCACTGTGCTGCAACTTGGCATTTTCCTTCCAGTCTGCAGTAGGTAGTTTCTGCCTACCAATCCAGGAGCACAGACTTCTCTGATTTGTACTCACGGCTCACAGCTGGTTCCCTGATATTCTGCAATTGCTCTCAATTTGTAAAGCATATTTGTCTGTATTTATGCCATTGCCAAAGCAGAACCAAGTATGGACACTGTGGAACTGAGCTGGACTGTTCACAGATGGAGGTATTTTCTCACCACCGTGTGCCTGCATCTGTGATACCTGTTGGCAAATAAAGATATTTACACCAAAACAATTTGCTGAAAACTCATAATGAATGTAAGTCCATTTGATTAATAAAATTAAATAAATTTGAAAATTATATAACTGCAGACAATATCACCACCCAAGAATTTAATAACCTTTTTTTTTTCTAAGATGGATGGTATTCTTCAAGACTTATGTTTTTTTTCTGGTACATCAATTTTTTGTGATAATGGGACTTAGCTTTGTTCTTCATAGTATAATACTTAAAAACTGGTTTGACAACAGAGTCAAGAATGAGGCATTTTTAGAAATGATACAGTCTTACAGAGTAATATTTAACAGCTAGCTGACAGGATTTATACCATTGAAAATCAAAAGTTAGCTGAAATGATTAGTAGCATTGAAAATAATAACATTAATTTGAAAGAAAAAAGTGAAATCAGGTCAATGAGTTATGAAATCTTATTAAAGGGTGCTGAGAAATTATGTGAAACAATTCATACTGTTAAAATTAACAACCAAAATCTGTTAAAAGTTATGATAAGTTAAAAGATAAAGTATCTTTGCAGGAAGGCAATCTTCATACCATCCAAATAATGTCCACTGATGAGAAGTTATTGTTAATGGAAAAAATTAATACATTGGAAACATAAGTACAGAATGAGTACCAGAAGTTATTGGAACCAACAAAATAATTATAAATAGTCACAGGTCAAGAGAATCAGACTTTACAAAAGACAGTGAAAATAAGATTTGAATAAGATTGAAGAAAGTATCAGAATTGATAAGCAAGGAGAGAAGTTACAAGGAAAGGATTTAGCATTGCCAGTACTTGTCAGAGTTAGAGATGATTTACCAAGAGTTTTAGTTACTTGTCCTTTTATCACCTCTGACAAGCCAGCATGTACTCAATACTCAAATGTATACCAAGAATGAAAATGGAAACCTATAGGTATGAAAGGTCTAAAAAAAATAAGTGAGCATTAGTATCATATGCTTCGAATTCACCATTTCTTAGGGAGATGGTAAAGATACAGGCTTCAAACAATAAGGCTACTTCACATGATAGGCTTCAATTAGTCTCAGTGGTCCTGGAAGAAAGACTGCAATTGCAATGGAAGTGCTACTAGAGAGAGGAGGCTAAATTTTTAGAACAACAGAGAAGTCCACAGGATTTGAGGCTTTCCAGGATCAAATTCTTGGTGAGGTCTTTTATTCTAATTCACAGGATGAAGTTCTTTATGCTGAACAAATCTTGTCCCTATGCCAAACAGCAGGCTTTAATGCTTAGGACAGGATTCAAGAACTAGGGAAAAAAGTAAATCATATATTAGGGTTAAACAAGGCCAAAGAGAACATTTTAGTGACTTTTACAAAGATTAAATAAAGCTCTGGAAATAGGAGTAACATCTAGATGAGTACTTATTAAATTTCTGACTTTTGAAAACATCAACTTAGACCTTTAAAGGTTAGATCAGCACCAATGGGTGAATAGACCATGCATACATTTTACTATAATACCGAGGCTTGAGTAGGAGAAGCAATTTCCAAAGTTATGAAGAGACATCAAAATATCAAATGTTTTAATTAAGGTAGAATAGGACATCTAAGAAGAGATTGTAGACATGGCATTTATAGAGCTAATGTCTCCTCTGGAAATGACAAAGATAGTAGGTCACAAACTTCTGTATTATGTAGAAGATGTGACAAAGACCACCATTTGATGTGGGAGTGTCATATATCAATCTGTTGATTTCATTGGTTAAATAAACTGCCTTGGTGCTGATAGGTAGGAACATAGGTGGGTGGAGTAAACAGAACAAAACTCTGGGAAGAAGAGGAAGTGAGGTCAGAAAGCATGCAGCTCCGCTCAGAGCCAGATACCTCAGAGAGAGACCCCATGCTCCTGTCTCGCGGGCAGACAGGATAGCTCTGCTCTCTGAGGCACACACGATGAAGCTCTGACCCAAGATGGATTTAGACTAGAATCTTCCCGGTAAGCGCACCTTGGGGTGCTTACATTATTAGAAATGGGTTAGTCCAGGTGCGAGAGTTAGCCTAGAAGAATTATGATAGAAATGGGCCAAGCAGTGCTTAAATGAATACAGTGTCCATGTAATTATTTCGGGTAAAGCTAGCCGTGCAAGCGGCCGGGGTGTTGGGGACGCAGCCCCGCTGCTGCTATTTCAACAGATGGCGCCCACATGGACAACTGCTTACACATAAAGCCTGAGACAGCTTGGGAAGTAATTCTAGAACAAAATGACAGCTTTGTGCATGTTTTCTTGGTAGCAGCAGTTTCTTGGGTCTGCTCTGCTTGCTAGAGGCAGTCAAGCACTCGCAGCTAAGAGAGGCTTCCTGACTCAGCTTTAGCTGCAAAGCCTTGCAGCTCTTTTAAGAAGTCCTGCCACGAAACACTTAAATGGTGTTGACGAAAAGCTGAACGCATGCTTTTCGGTTTTCAGCCGTAGCAGGAAAAAAGTCTGCGCCGTTTAAAAATGCCAGCTTTCTGGGCTGTCCTGCCAGGGAAAACTCTGACTCTTTTACGCAGGCGGTTTGTGCAGTTTGCAAGCACAGGCTGCTGAAGCTTGCTTGCTGGCAGGGACCTTGAAACACTGTAGAGTTGTGGCACTGAAGGCGGCTCTGGCCGGTACCTCAGCCATGAGGCTGGAAAGCTAAGGAATGGACTGGATCTAGCTGGCAAAGCCACGGCTTTAGTCCTACTGAGATTGCTTGGTAAATTGAAGACTCATGTATTCAGAAAAAGAGAGATATACAGTAAAGAGAGATTCAAAAACAAAGAAAATTTCTAAATGATTTGCAGTGTGTTGAAAATATATGCAGACTAAAAGTTGAAGTTCTTAAAGTAAAAAACAATTAAAAAAGGAAGAGAGTTGTGTGTGGTAGTACACGCCTTTAATCCCAGTGCCTAGAAGGCAGAGACAAACAGATCTCTGTGAGTTCAAGGTGTGGTAGCATAAACCTTTAATCCCAATGCCTGGGAGGCAGAGACAGAAGGATCTCTGAGAGTTCAAGGACAGCCTGGTCTACAGAGTTATTCCAGGACAAAGATACAGAGAATATAAAATAAAAGTAAAAATAAATGAAATAGAGGTTAAAATAAAGCGTACAAAGATGGAAAATACACAGAGAATCTTGATACTGTATGCTATTATGCTCTCTTTGAATTGTTTGAATGCTGAGGAAGGAGCAACAGCTGCTAAAAGATATTTGTTTATGAATGCTGCTGAACTAATCCGACACAGATATTCTGAAAATGCCTTGACTTTGAGATTTGAATCTAAGGACATGATACTTTGGAAAGGAGTTTCTTGTTTTGTTTTCACAGAGGATGAGACCCTGTTCATTTCTTCTATCCAAATATGGTATGATGGACCACGCCCTCCTGAAGGGTTGGTGTGAACATCTTCAGAAAATTGCTTTGCTCAACTGCCAACTGAGATGAAACTAGCACACAGGTTATACCATAAAAGACCCAATTAACGACGCCCCCATACAGCAGGAAGCAGTTTGGAGAGAAAAAACTGTGCCCATGTTCCCAAATATGGTTTATAAATGTTCTTTTACATTTAAAGGGGGATATGATATAGGTATGAATAATTTGCATTGATATAGATTTTGCTTTATTTATATAATTTTAAGGTCAATTTTGTAATGTATATAGGTTGTTAATAGATAATCATAATAGTCAAGTTTGTAGTCATGTTAGTTAAGATTTTCTAGATGTCCATAGATATATTTTAGATAGGCAATCTTCATATCTTTCAAAGACTACAGAATAGGACATTTAATGTTTTAATAACTTAGGGCTTTTCATGACAATGAGACACTCTGCTCCTGGTAGCACCAATCTACTTCAAGAGGAAGATGGGCATCGAAGAGGATCCTTATGGAGTTTGATAGCCATTTGGGTAAGAAACTGCTCTTGCCTGGACTATTGCATAAACTGGACACAGAGAACCCACAGAAAGAGGACTGCTGAACTTGCCTAAAGGTGAGATGATCTTTCGGGGTTCCTGATTCATGAAAGTCTGCAAGACATTCTTCAGGACAAGCAGATAGTGACTGACTTTGAAATTTCCTGCTTTGTGGAATGTCTGCTGAAAACTGTAGGCTGAAGATGGATGCCCCAACGGTACAGAGGAACTTTGGGTGACTGTACAGGCAGCGAGATGTCTCTGTCATTTCTAGAGTTTGAAAGTTGCTTTTTTCTTGTTTGCTTAGATAATATTGTATCTTTCTGGAGTCTTTGATGGAGTTAAGAATAGTTAGTTATAGTTATAGTTTTTTATTGTTATATGTAATTTTGCTATGTTAAAGTTAAAGCCTTCTTTTTTTGTTTAAACAGAAAAAGGGGAAGTGATGTGGGAGTGTCATATATCAATCTGTTGATTTCATTGGTTAAATAAACTGCCTTGGCCCTGATAGGTAGGAACATAGGTGGGTGGAGTAAACAGAACAAAATTCTGGGAAGAAGATGAAGTGAGGTCAGAAAGCATGCAGCTCCGCTCAAAGCCAGATGCCTCAGAGAGAGACCCTATGCTCCTGTCTCGCGGGCAGACAGGATAGCTCTGCTCTCTGAGGCACACACGATGAAGCTCCAACCCAAGATGGATTTAGGCTAGAATCTTCCCGGTAAGCGCACCTTGGGGTGCTTACATTATTAGAAATGGGTTAGTCCAGGTGCGAGAGTTAGCCTAGAAGAAATATGATAGAAATGGGCCAAGCAGTGCTTAAATGAATACAGTGTCCATGTAATTATTTCGGGTAAAGCTAGCCGTGCAAGCGGCTGGGGTGTTGGGGACGCAGCCCCGTCGCTGCTATTTCAACAACCATTGAACCAATGAATGTAGATCAACAAGAGACAAACAAGACAACCCATTAGCAAGCATCAGGAAACTTCTTTAGGAGGCTTCTTGCAGGCCCCCAGGTCAAATGTGATATGGCCATTCCCAATCACTGTGGAGGACTTGTCTCCCCAAGAAAATTAAAATATCCAGTGCCTATTGCCATAAAACATATTGTTCTGGATGATGGAATAAACATTGAGAATGAATAAAAAATTCCAATAAAAAAATAGAAAGCATATATTTTGGCAGACTTCTATAAATGATCAAAGAACAAAGCTGACAGTACTAAACAATAACATTGTACCTGCACCTGGACACAGGTGCAGATTTGACTATTATTACTTCAGAATCTTGGCATCCAATTTGGCCTCTTCAAGAGGCATATGTTCAGTTTCTAGGAATTGGAACCCTATCTCAAGTGAAATAAAGCATGAGATGGGTTGAATGCATAGGGCTAAAATGAGAGAAAGGCTAAGTCTATATGTGTCTAGTATAGCATTGAATCTCTGGGGTCATGATCTGCTACAGGAATGAAATACCCAGATCAACATTCCTGCAGTCCCAGGAATGGGATATAACCAACTCATGTTTCTGGGAAGGATATTATAAAGTACTATAAAAAACTCACCAACCATTCAGGCTGTACAAAAACACAAAACAACTAGCAAACCTTCAGAGGTACAAACAGTCATGCCTTTAAAATAGATAACTGAGGAACCAATATGTATTAAACAATGGCCTTTAACAAAAGAGAAACTGTAGGCTTTAGAACAGCTAGTACAGGAGCAGCTAGATGCTCCACATATTGCAGAAATCAACCAGCCCTTGTAATTCTCCTGTATTTCTTGTTAAAAATAAATCTGGAAAAATGGAGATTAGTGACATATCTAAGAGCTGTCAATAAGATAATTCTATCTATAAGACCTATACAATCTGGAATTCATTTGCTTTTCCTATTACCTAAAGGATGACCTTTTATAGTTATTGATTTAAAAGATTGTTTCTTCACTATACATTGACAAGAAAAGGACAGTGAAAAATTTGCCTTCACAGTGCCTAGTTATAATAATTCTCAGCATACTAGGAGATATCAATGAACCATCCTCCCACAGGGAATACTCAATAGCCTAAACCCCTCCCAATATTTTATAAATCAGCCATTGGAAAAATATGTAATCAATTTCCTAAATCTTTAATTTGCCATTACATGGATGACATTTTGTTATCTGATTCAAATGTAGATCTTTTAGAAAGAATGTTTGAAGAATTAAGGAATGTTTTGCCTAAATGGAGATTACAACTGTTCCTGAAAAAATACAAAAAGGAGATTTTATCAATTACCTAGGTTATAAAATAGATGTATAGATAATAAAAATACAATAAGCACAAACTAGGAGAAACTGAATGTAGACTCTTAATGACTTCAAAGATTATTAGGAGACATTTCCAGTATATGGCCTGCTGTTGAGATAACACCTGATCTCATAATTCATTTAAACAAAACCTTAGATGGTGACAAAGGCTTAAATAGTCACAGGAAATTAAGAGCTGAAGCTAAGAAACAATTAACTTTGATTGAAAAGAAATTACAGATGACACATGTGGATTGGGTGGATCCAAATCTTATCTGCATTCTAGTCATATTGCCTTCCAGAATTTCTCCTACAGAAGTATTAATACAGAGGAAAAATATTAGAATGGATCTTTTTACAGTGTAAACTTAGTAAAAAATTAAACACTTATGTGGAAAATGTCTCTGAATTAATTATAAAATGAAAAATGAGACTTTGTCAACTAGTAGGCATGGACCCAGCAGAGGTTATAGTGCCTTTTACTATTGATGGAATTAAAAATACTATGAAAAAAAATAAATCCTGAAAAGTGGTTGTGCTAATTTTTTTAGAAGAGATTAATAGCAATGATCCCAATAGTGATAGAATTAATTTTATAGAGAAAACTACTCTGATCCTTCTCTGAATTGTACAGGACACACCAATAACTGGAACCCATATATTCTATACTGAAGCAAATAAATCAGGAAAGGCAGTTGCAGATCAGAAGATTGAAGTAAGATGTAACAAAGTCCTTATAATTCTGTCCAAAAGGCAAAATTATGTGCAACTCTCATGGTACTAAGGGATTTTTGAAGAACCTCTCCTCTCAATGTAGTTACTGATTCACAATATGTAGAAAGAGTTGTCTTACATACTGAAACCACTGAATTTACACCAGATGATACAGAATTTACTTCATTAGTAATACAGGTTCAAGATATAATCTGGAATAGGATTTTTCCCATACAAATAACATGCATCCAATCCCATATGTGTCTTCCAGGTCCTCTAGCACAACATAATGTTGAAATTGACAGGTTATTGATTGGAAATGTGCCAAAGGCCTCAGGATTTCCCAAAAAAATCATGTCAATAGCAAAGTCTTAAACATTTTTCTATTACATGGCAACAAGCTAAGAAGATTATATAGAGATGTCATGTTTTTTCTTTCTATAACCGAACACCACTACCTGGCACATGTATCTGTTCAACTTTGTAGAATTTGGAAAATTAAAATATTTACACCCCACCATTGACACTTGTTTATGTTTTCAATGGGCAACTGCTTTAGGATCAGAAAAGGCTGATTCAGAAATCACACATTTATTAGAATTTATGGTGATCATTGGTACACATGC
This sequence comes from Microtus agrestis, assembly GCA_902806775.1. NCBI lineage: Eukaryota > Metazoa > Chordata > Mammalia > Rodentia > Cricetidae > Microtus > Microtus agrestis. The sequence continues at coordinate 69,456 of CADCXT010001424.1, read as the reverse complement.
ACAAATAAAGACTGATAATTGGCCAGCATATGTCTCTAAGAAAACAAAATAGTTTTTGCTTGTTATAATATAACATAAATTACTGATATACCAAACAATCCTATGGGTCAGGCAGTTACAGAAAGATCAAATCAAACTGTAAAAAATAGGTTAAACAAACAGAAAGTGATGGAAAATAGCCCCAGAAATAGATTGCATAATGCTTTATTAACTTTGAATTTTCTTAATGCTAATGAGAAAGAAACAGCAGAGGGCCATTGGACAATAGAAAAGACTTTTGAATTAAACTAACCAGTGTTTCAAGGGCGTGTTGACCTCAGAATGGAAACCCAGAGATGTGCTACATTGGAGAAGGGGTTTCCCTCTTCTTTCCACAGGAGAAGAAAAGCTATGGATAACATCAAAATTAATAAAGATTTCGTTTGAAAAGGAGAAAACTTTTAAGAAAGAGAAATGTCAGCTCATCCACAAAGGTGACAAACATACAGGTGATAAGAAAACATTATAAGGGTTGGGGTAGGGTTCTGTTCTTGTCTTTGGAGGAAAACACTCATTTTCAAAGAGCCAAGAGATTCTGGACATTTGGATGCCCAAAGAAAAATAAGTACATATCCAGAGAGGATCACGGAACAAAGAGAAATATTACTTAAGAGGACAAGTCATCTGAAGGGTAAAAATTAATTACCTGAAAATAAATATATATGTATGTATGTATGTGTGTGTGTGTGTGTATTAGGCTGACATTGGATTTGGACAATCGTTATCCTTATCTAAATCCAATCATGTTGTTAAAAGAAAATTTCATATTTACTGTCTCATATCAGGAATCATCTGGCATGGGACAGAAAGAAGAAGGAATTTAGGAAATGTTTTACTTTTTCCCATAAATATTTTTGTCATTATTGTACCTTTCATTGAATATGTGTATATATGAATAATGTTTAAATTTTTCACAATAAACAATATTTTTGTAGTAATCTTTGAAGTATCCAGGAAGAAAATGTGACCCCAAAACAATTCAACCTGATTGATATGACATCATGATGCTGATAGTGCATCAAACTATAAGGCATATGTTAAACAGACAGTGATAGAAAATACCCCCAGAAATAGATTTCATAATGCTTTATTAATCTTGAATTTTCTTAATGCTATTGAGAAAGGAACAATGGCAACAACAAATAAGACCTGTTTTGGGTACCTGCTGCGTTAGTTGATTCCAACATGGTTAGCTGAAATGGTGGACCTTCATGCAATGTTCTGGCCAGAACTTCAAGTAAGAACTTCAGAAAACCCCTATTGACTACCCAGAAACTATTTGCAATTATAGAAGACAGTAATCTTGAAACTTAACCATTTAATTTTACAGGATCCCTTAGAAATAACATTGGCCCCATGACTGCTGGAAGGAATTCTCAAATATAACATCCCCTCTTCCAAAGAAGTTTGTCCTCGGTGTTAGAGACATCAATTATGGGTTGATTATAACTGGTATAGGGTTGGTATATTGATAGAAATTTAAGATATATTTATTATATTGCATTATAAATTTCTGCCTCTTATCAAGATACTTATGCATTATTTACATTTTGAGGTCATTGTCATCATTTGCTGTACAGTTGTTTAAAGACTGTCTAATATTCTGATATAAAGCCTTAGTCTTTAAGTTATATAGGCATTAAGTATCATAGGTCAATATTCATTAATATTTGTCATACTTATAGTCCAACCAACTTGGTTCTTTAGATACATAGAAATTGTATTGTATTATATTACATATAGATAGGTAATCTTCAATCACTTCCACAACCTGTAGAATATCATTTATATAACTTAGGGTTCTGTTGATGTGAGACATGATTGCTTCTGACAGTACAGATCTTTTCCCAACAGTGTGTTGGGAAACAAATATACTCCATTTGGAGCTTGTTTTCTTCTTCTCAGAACTTGCCTGTGGGCAAAGGACTGTCCATTCCTCAACCACTGAAAAAAATGCATGTTATCCTGACTAGACAATCAGGATATGAGTAAAATGACTGCCAAACCTTGACAAAACAAAGTAAGACAGCTTTGAAAATTTTCCTGCCTCTGAAAATGGTCTTTCAGTTACTCTACGCCTTAACCCAAGTTGGTTGCTCCAACATTGAAAATGAGACTTTGGGTGAGGATTTGGGAGATTTGGGTGAGGTAGCCAGCTCTCTCTGCTATTTATTTCACCTTTTGGAAGATGCTTGATTGCATTTCCCGTTTACTCAAGTAATATTAACTCAAGTGATATTATCTCCCTTCTCAGCTCTTCGATGGGGTTGAAGACTATATATATAGTGGTAGTTACTTACCTCTCATGACTTAGCCAAGCCATTTGTAATAACAAGACTTCGACTCCTTAGGATAGGATCGCTTTTGAAACATTTAGCATATGTTTCTTGCTTGATATTGTTTACACTGTTTGTAATTCTAATTTTCATACTTGATATTTGTTCTGATTGTATATAGTTTTGTATTAGACATAGCAGTCTTTTATTTAGACAAAAGGGAGAAGCTCTGTGGAAATTCAGCCAATAGCCTTTAAGCTATTGCCTCACTGCCTTACTCTGGGCATGGCCACATGTACTATATATACAGTTTTAGGAACATGTGCAGTCCCTTGGCTGCTGGATTCATTTTCTGTTCCCTGCTCATTCAGAGGACTGCTTATCTGTGAGTCAACCGCTAAATAAAGAGACCTTCATTATAATCCATTCTGAGCTAGTGTGGGACTACTTTACTATAATCAGCTAGAGAGTAAGGATGAAGTTTTTAGGTGAGTATAAGTTTGAGTACTTCATGTTCTGTGGCTTAGGGTAGGATGCTTTCAATAATAAGATGCCCATTGAACATTAATAAAGATTTTATAGCCTCTCCAGCAAAGACTATCATTGGTGTTTTTGATTTTAGCCATTCTGACAGGCGTAAGATGATATCTCAATGTTGTTTTGATTTGCATTTCCCTGATCGCTAAGGAAGTTGAGCATGACCTTAAGTGTCTTTTGGCCATTTGGAATTCTTCTGTTGAGAATTCTCTGTTCAGCTCAGTGCCCCAATTTTTAATTGGGTTATTTAGCATTTTAAAGTTTAGTTTCTTGAGTTCTTTATATATTTTGGAGATCAGGCCCTTGTCTGTTGCTGGGTTGGTGAAGATCTTCTCCCAATCAGTAGGTTGCCTTTTTGTCTTAGTGACAGTATCCTTTGCTTTACAGAAGCTTCTCAGTTTCAGGAGGTCCCATTTGTTCAGTGTTTCCCTTAATGCCTGTGCTTCTGGGGTTAAACATAGGAAGCGATCTCCTGTGCCCAACTGTTGTAGGGTACTTCCCACTTTCTCTTCTATCAGGTTCAGTGTGTAAAGATTGATATTGAGGTCTTTGATCCATTTGGACTTGAGTTTTGTGCATGGTGATAGATATGGGTCTATTTTCATTTTTCTACAGGTTGAAATCCAATTGTGCCAGCACCATTTGTTGAAGATGCTTTCTTTCTTCCAATGTATGTTTTTAGCTCCTTTATCAAAAATGAGGTGTTTATAGGTTTGTGGGTTAAGATCCGGGTCTTCTGTACGATTCCATTGATCGAGTTCTCTGTTTTTATGCGAGTACCAGACTGTTTTCATTACTGTAGCTCTGTAATAGAGTTTGAAGTCAGGGATGGTAATGCCTCAAGAAGTTCCTTTATTGTATAAGATTGTTTTGGCTATCCTGGGTTTTTTGTTTTTCCATATAAAGTTGATTATTGTCCTCTCAAGATCTGTGAAGAACTTTGATGGGATTTTGATGGGAATTGCATTGAATCTATAGATTGCTTTTGGTAGAATTGCCATTTTTACTATGTTGATCCTCCCAATCCAAGAGCAGGGGAGGTCCTTCCATTTTCTGGTATCCTCTTCAATTTCTTTCTTCAATGCCTTAAAGTTCTTGTCAAATAAATCTTTCACTTCCTTGGTTAGCGTTACCCCAAGATATTTTATGCTGTTTGTGGCTATCGTGAAAGGTGATGCTTCTCTGATTTCCTTCTCTGTTTCCATATCCTTTGTGTAAAGGAGGGCAACTGATTTTTTGGAGTTGCTCTTGTATCCGGCCACATTACTAAAGGAGTTTATCAGCTGTAGGAGTTCTTTGGTGGAGTTTTTGGGGTCGCTTATGTACACTATCATATCATCTGCAAATAACGAAAGTTTAACTTCTTCCTTGCCAATTCGAATCCCCTTGATCCCCTTGTGTTGTCTTATTGCTATCGCTAACACTTCAAGCACTATATTGAAGAGGTATGGAGAGAGTGGACAGCCTTGTCTTGTTCCAGATTTCAGTGGGATGGCTTTGAGTTTCTCTCCATTTAATTTGATGTTAGCTGTCGGCTTGGTGTAAATAGCTTTTATTATATTTAGGTATGTCCCTTGTATCCCTAATCTCTCCAAGACTTTTATCATAAAGGGATGTTGAATTTTGTCAAATGCTTTTTCTGCATCTAATGAAATGATCATATGGTTTTTTTCTTTCAGTTTATTTATATGATGGATTACATTGATAGATTTTCGTATGTTGAACCAGCCCTGCATCCCTGGGATGAAGCCTACTTGGTCATAATGGATAATTTTTCTAATGTGTTCTTGGATTCGGTTTGCCAGTATTTTGTTGAGGATTTTTGCGTCGATGTTCATGAGCGAGATTGGCCTGTAATTCTCTTTCTTGGTTGAGTCTTTGTGTGGTTTTGGTATCAGAGTAACTGTAGCTTCATAAAAGGAATTTGGCAACGACTCTTCTGTTTCTATATTGTGAAATACCTTAAGGAGTATAGGTATTAGGTCTTCTTGGAAGTTCTGGTAGAATTCCGCATTGAAACCATCTGGACCTGGGCTTTTTTTTGGTAGGGAGGTTTTTGATAACAGTTTCTAATTCTTCACGACTAACAGGTCTATTTAGATCTTTCACCTGGTCTTGGTTTAGCTTTGGTATATGGTATTTATCTAAAAAAGTGTCCATTTCTTCCACATTTTCCAGTTTTGTGGCATACAGGCTTTTGTAGTACGATCTCAATATTCTCTGAATTTCCTCTGTGTCTGTTGTTATGTCACCCTTTTCATTTCTGATCTTATTAATTTGTATATTCTCTCTCTGCCGTTTGATTAGTTTGGATAGGGGTTTATCGATCTTGTTGATTTTCTCCAGGAACCAGCTTTTTGTTTCATTGATTCTTTGGATAGTTTTCTGTGTTTCTATTTTATTGATTTCTGCCCTCAGTTTGATTATTTCCAGTCTTCTACTCCTCTTAGGAGAGTCTGCTTCTTTTTTTCTAGAGCTTTCAGGTGGGTTGTTAAGTCTCCAATGTGTGCTTTCTCTGTTTTCTTTAAGTGGGCACTTAGTGCTATGAACTTTCCTCTCAGGACTGCTTTCATAGTGTCCCATAAGTTTGAGTAGGTTGTTTCTTTATTTTCATTGAATTCAAGGAAGACTTTAATCTCTTTCTTTATTTCTTCCTTGATCCACGTTTGTTTCAGAAGTTGACTATTCAGTTACCATGAGTTTGTAGGCTTTCTGGGTGTAGCATTGTTGTTGAATTCTAACTTTAATCCATGGTGATCTGATAAGACGCAGGAGGTTATGCATATTTTTTTGTACCTGTGGAAGTTTGCTTTGTTACCGAGTATGTGGTCAATTTTCGAGAAGGTTCCATGAGCTGCAGAGAAGAAGGTATATTCTTTTCTTTTTGGGTGGAATGTTCTATAGATGTCTGTTAAGTCCATTTGATTCATTACCTCCATTAATTCTCTTATTTCTCTGTTAGGTTTCAGTCTGATTGACCTGTCCATTGGTGAGAGAGGAGTGTTGAAGTTTCCTACTATTAGTGTGTGCGGTTTGATGGCAGCCTTGAGTTTTAGTAATGTTTCTTTTACGTACGTGGGTGCTTTTACATTAGGGGCATAGATATTCAGGATTGAGACTTCCTCCTGATGAATTGTTCCTGTTATGAGTATAAAATGTCCCTCTCCATCTCTTCTGATTGATTTAAGTTTGAAATCAACTTTGTTCGAAATTAGTATGGCCACCCCTGCTTGTTTCTTAGGTCCATTTGCTTGATAAGCCTTTTCCCAGCCCTTTACTCTGAGTAGTTGCCTGTCTTTGTGTTTGAGGTGTGTTTCTTGTAGACAGCAGAGTGTTGGATCCTGTTTCCGTATCCAATCTCTTAGCCTGTGCCTTTTTATAGATGAGTTGAGTCCATTGACATTAAGTGATATTAATGTCCAGTGGTTGTTCATTCCGGTCATTTTTCTAGTAGTAGAGTTTGTGTGTTTCCCTTCTTTGAGATGTGTTGGTGAAGGGACTCTAGATATCTGAGTTATTGTGAGCCTTGTTGGACTCCTTGGTTTGTGATTTTCCTTCTATTACTTTCTGTAAGGCTGGATTTGTGGCTACATACTGTTTAAATTTGTTTTTATCTTGAAAAATTTTGTTTTCTCCATTTATAGTGAACGAAAGTTTGGCTGGGTATAGTAGTCTGGGCTTGCATCCATGGTCTCTTAGTTTCTGCAGTACATCTATCCAGGACCTTCTGGCTTTCATGGTTTCCAAAGAGAAGTCAGGTGTAAGTCTGATGGGTTTGCCTTTATAAGTAACTTGGCCTTTTTCCTTTGCAGCTCTTAATATTCTTTCTTTATTCTGTATGCTTTGTGTTTTGATTATTATATGGCGAGGGGATGTTCTTTTTGATCCAGCCTATTTGGTGTTCTGTAAGCTTCTTGGATCTTCATAGGTATATCTTTCTTTAGATTGGGAAAGTTTTCTTCTATAATTTTATTAAATATATTTTCTGGACCGTTGAGCTGCACTTCTTCTCCTTCTTCAACTCCAATTATTCTTAGGTTTGGTCTTTTTATTGTGTCCCAGATTTCCTGAATGTTTTGTGATGAGAGCTTGTTGGATTTGCTGTTTTCATTGATCAGTGCGTTTATTTTCTCTATGGTATCTTCAGCGTCTGAGATTCTTTCTTCAATCTCTTGTATTCTGTTGGTTATACTCGTTTCTGTAGTTTCTATTCGTTTACCTAGATTCTCAATGTCCAGACGGCCCTCTGTTTGTGTTTTTCTTCCTTGTCTCCATTTCAGTTTTCAGGTCTTGAACTGATTCCATTATCTGTTTGATTGTTTTTCCTTGGTTTCCTAGGGTATCATTCACTGATTTATTCAATTCTTCAAACTTTCTGTTATACTTCTCATCTATCTCTATGAGGGTATCATTCACTGATTTATTAAATTCTTCAAACTTTCTGTTATACTTCTCATCCATTTCCATGAGGGCGTTTTTTACATGCTGTTTAAGGATGTCAATCACTTTCAAAGATTCCATTTTTTCTCCTTCTTCTTGATTAAGGTGTTCATGTCCTCCTGATGTGGGGTCCCTGGGTTCAGGTGGTTTCACGCTGTTTTTCAGATTGTTGGGTGAATTCCTGCATTGGCGTCTGCCCATCTCTTCCTCCAAATGCTCCCCTAAGGATCTTCTTTTACAGGATCAGGTCTCCTTGTCCACTGATGTTACTTCCCTGTGTTGGGACTCTCCCGTGATGGCTCTCTAGGTGCCCCAGTGATGGATCTCCTGGAGCCAAGATCAGCTCTCCTTGCTGGTTGGGAAGCTTGTAAACTAGGTGCCTACCTGCGCGTGCAGGCAGGCTACTGAGGCCAGAGGAATTCGCGCCCGCCCGGCTGCCCTCTGGATACTGCCCCAGCGCCCAAACGGGCTGAGCTGAGTGATGTTATTTGCCCAGAGATGGCAGGGAGAGAGAAGTGAGGGAGGGTTCTGGGTACCCGCTGGGTTAGGTATGAAGAGAGAGGCGGTATGCAGGAGTATAGGGCCTGCAGGAAACAGTTCCCTGGCCCGCTTTGGCCGCGGGTCAGAGAGGCACTCACCCCGAGAAGGTTCTTCTGGTGCCGAGATCAGCACTCCTTGCTGGTTGGGTAGCTTGTAAACAAAGCCCCTAGCTACCTGCACGGTGCAGGCAGGCCACTGAGGACAAAGGAATTCGCGCCCTCCCGGCTGCCCTCTGGATACTGCCCCAGCGCCCAAATGGGCTGAGCTGGGTGATGTTATTTGCCCAGGGATGGCAGGGAGAGAGAAGTGAGGTAGGGTTCTGGGTACCCGCTGGGTTAGGTATGAAGAGAGAGGCGGTATGCAGGAGTATAGGGCCTGCAGGAAACAGTTCCCTGGCCCGCTTTGGCCGCGGGTCAGAGAGGCACTCACCCCGAGAAGGTTCTTCTGGTGCCGAGATCAGCACTCCTTGCTGGTTGGGTAGCTTGTAAACAAAGCCCCTAGCTACCTGCACGGTGCAGGCAGGCCACTGAGGACAAAGGAATTCGCGCCCGCCCGGCTGCCTAGTAGGAGGTTTCAATACTCCTCTCTCACCAATGGACAAGTAAACCAGACAGAAATGTAACAGAAAAATAAGATACCTAACAGATATAATGAATAAAGTGGACTTAACAGGCATCTATAGAACATTCCACTCAAAAAGGAAAGAATATAGTTTCTTCTCAACATCTCATGGAACCTTCTTAACAATTGATCACATGCTCGGTAACAAAGCAAACGTCCACATATATAAAAAAAATGGAATAACCACCTATGTCTTATTGGATCACCACGGAGTAAAATTAGAATATAACAACAATACCACCCCTAGAAAGCCTACAAACTCATGGAAACTGAATAGTCATCTACGGATCACCCCTGGGTCAGGGAAGAAATAAAGAAAGAAATTAAAATCCTCCTTGAATTCAACAAAAATGAAGACACAACATATCAAACCTATGGGACACATTTAAAGCAGTGCTAAGAGGAAAGTTCATAGCACTAAGTGCCCACATAAAGAAAACAGAGAAAGATCACATTAGAGACTTAACAGTATACCTGAAAGCTCTAGAGAAAAAAAAGACAATTTCACCCGAGAGGAGTAGAAGACTGGAAATAATCAAACTGAGGGCTGAAACCAACAAAATAGAAACACAGAAAATAATCCAAAGAATCAGCAAAACAAAGAGCTGGTTCTTTGAGAAAATCAACAAGGTTGACAAACCCCTATCCAAACTAACCAAAAGGTAGAGAGAAAACACTCAAATTAACACAATCAGAAATGAAAAGAGGGACATAACAAAAGACACTGAGAAAATTCAGAGAATCATTAGGCCTTACTACAAAAGACTGTACTCCACAAAATTGGAAAATGTAAAGGAAATAGACATTTTAGATAAATACCATGTACCAAAATTAAATCAAGACCAGGTGAACAATTTAAATAGATCCATAAGTCGCAAGGAAATAGAAGCAGTCATCAAAAACCTCCCAACCAAATAAAGCCCAGGGCTAGATGGCTTTAGTGCAGAATTCTACCAGAACTTCCAAAAAGAGCTAATACCTATACTCCTTAATGTGATCCACATAATAGAAATAGAAGAATCATTGCCAAACTCTTTTTATGAAGCTAAAATTACCATGATACTAAAACCACACAAAGACTCAACCGAGAAAGAGAATTACAGACCAGTCTCACTCATGAACATTGATGCAAACATTCTCAATAAAATACTGGCAAACCAAATCCAATAACACATCAAAATCATCCATTATGATCACGTAGAATTCATCCCAGTGATGCAGGGCTGCTGGTTCAACATATTAAAATCTATCAATGGAATCTATCACATAAATAACCTGAAAGAAAAAAAAAACATATGATCCTTTCATTTGATGCTGAAGAATGATTTGACAAAATTCACCATCCATTTGTGATAAAGGTCTTGGAGAAATTAAGGATACAAAGATGATATCTAAATATAATAAAAGCAACATACAGCAAGCAGACAGCCAAAGTCAAATTAAATGGAGATAAACTCAAAGTGATTCCACTAAAATCAAGATCAAGGCAAGGCTGTCTACTCTCTACATATTTCTTCAACATAGTGATTGAAGTTCTAGCAATAGCAATATGATGATATAAGGAGATCAAGGATTAATATATGGACCAAAATTACTCTTTGGAAAGTTGCCTCTCCCTTTCTTTATTTGCAGATGATAGGGTTGTATACATAAGTGACCCCAAAACTCTATCAGAGAACTACAGCTGATAAATACCTTCAGTGATGTGGTAAGATACAATAACAACTCAAAAAGTCAGTAGCCCTCTTATACACAAAGGATAAAGAAGCTGAGAGGAAAATCAGAGAAACATCACCTTTCATTATAGCCTCAAATAGCATAAAATATCTTGGGATAATACTAACCAAAGAAGTGAAAGATCTATTTGACAAGAACATTAATTCTTTGAAGAAAGAATTTGAAAAGGATACCAGAAAATGGAAAGACCTCTCATGCTCCAGATTGGCAGGATCAACACAGTAAAAATTGCACTCCTACCAAAGGCAACCTATAGATTCAATGCAATCCCCACAAAAATCCCAACAAAATTCTTCACAGACCTTTAGAGAAGAACAATCAACTTTATATGGAAAAACAAAAAACCCAGGATAGCCAAAACAATCTTATATAATAAAGGAACTTCCAGAGGCATTAGCATCCCTGATTTCAAACTCTATTACAGAGATACAGTAATGAAAACAGTTCGGTATTGGCATAAAAACAAGATGTTGACCAGTGGAATCAAATTGAAGACCCAAATATTAATCTACAAACATACAAACCCCTGATTTTTGACAAAGACGCTAAAATCAAACAGTGGAAGAAAGAAAGCATCCTTAAAAAATAATGCTGGCATAACTGGATGTCAACCTGTAGAAGAATGAAAATAGATCCATATCTATCACGATGCACAAAACTCAAGTCCAAATGGATTAAAGACCTCAATATAAATCCGACCACACTGAACCTGATAGAAGAGAACTTTGGAAGTATTCTGCAATGCAGGGGCACAGGAGACCACTTTTTATGTATAGCCCCCAGGAGCACAGACAATAAGAGCAACAATGAATAAATGGGACCTCCTGAAACTGAGAAGTTTCTGTAAAGCAAGGAACACATTCATTAAGACAAAAAGGCCACCTACTAAATGGGAGAAGATCTTCACCAAACCCATATTTGACAAAAAGTCTGATCTCTAAAATATATAAAGAACTCAAGTAACTAGACATTAAAATTCTAAATAACCCAATTTAAAAAAATGGGTACTGAACTGAACAGGGACTTCTCAACAGAATAGTTTCAAATGGCCAAAAGATACTTAAGGACATGCTCAACTTCCTTAGCTATCAGGGTAATGCAAATCAAAGCAACGTTTTGTTACTATCTTACACCTTCCAGATGGCTATAATCAAAACACCATTGATAGCTTATGCTGGAGAAGATATGTAGTAAGAGTGAGAATGCAAACCTGTGCAACCACTTTGGAAATCAGTGTGGCAGTTTCTCAGGAACCTGGGAATCAATCTACCTCAGGATCCTGCAATACCACTCTTGGGAATATACCCAAGATATGCCCAGTCATACTACAAAAGCATTTGTTCAACTATGTTCATAGCAGCATTATTTGTAATAGCCAGAATCTGGAAACCACTTAGATGCCCTTCAATGAAAGAATGGATAAAGAAAGTGTGCTACATCTACATATTAGAGTAGTTCTCAATGGTAAAAAAAAAAAAAAATGACATCTTGAATTTCGCATGCAAATGGATGAAAGTAGAAAACAGGATTCTGAGTGAGATAACCCAGACCCAAAATGATGACTATGGTATGTACTCACTCATTACTGGATCCTAGCCATAAACAAGGGATATTGAGCCTATAGTTCTTGATCCTATAGAAGCTAAGTAATAAGGTGAACCCAAAGAAAAACATATATTGATCCTCTTGGAAATTGGAAGCAGTTAAGATTGCCAGGTCCAGTTGAAGAGCAGAAGGAGCGAAAATATAAGCAAGGAAGTCAGGACCATGATGGGTTGGTTCACCCATTGAGACAGTGTATCTGAGCTAATGGGAGCTCACCAACTCCAGCTGGACTGGTACTGAACAAGCATGGGATCAAAGTGGACCCTCTGAATGTGGCTGACGACTGTTGAAATAGCAGCGGCGGGGCTGCGTCCCCAACACCCCGGCCGCTTGCACGGCTAGCTTTACCCGAAATAATTACATGGACACTGTATTCTTTTAAGCACTGCTTGGCCCATTAGCTTCAACCTCTTAACCCATTTCTAATCATCTATGTAGCACCATGAGGTGCGCTTACCAGGAAGATTCTAGCCTACGTCCATCTTGGATTGGAGCTTCATCACGTGTCTCAGAGATCAGAGCTATCCTGTCTGCCCGCTAGACAGGAGCATGGGGTCTCTCTCTGAGGCGTCTGGCTCTGAGCGGAGCTGCATGCTTTCTGACCTCACTTCCTCTTCCTCTCAGCATTTTCTTCTGTTTTCTCCACCCACCTATGTTCTAACCAATGGGGCCAAGCAGTTTATTTATTGCTTAGCCAATGAAATCAACAGATTGATATATGACACTCCCACATCACTTCCCCTTTTTCTGTTTAAACAAAAAGGAAAGGCTTTAACTGTAACATAGCAAATACAATATTACTTAAGCAAATAAAAGGTGAACAATTTTCAAAACTCTAGAAATGACAGAGACATCTTGCTGCCTGGACAGTCACCCAAAGTTCTTCTGTACCGTTGGGGCATCCATCTTCGGCCTACAGGCCCATAGTTTCCAGAAGACATTTCCACAAAGCAGGAAATTTCAAAGGCAGTCACTATCTGCTTGTCCTAAAGAATGTCTTGCAGACTCTTTCATGAATCAGGAACCCCGAAAGATCATCTCACCTTTAGGCAAGTTCATCAGTCCTCTCTCTGCGGGTTCTCTGTGTCCAGTTTATGCAATAGTCCAGGCAAGAGCAGTTTCTTGCCCAAATGGCTATCAAACTCCATAAGAATCCTCTTCGATGCCCATCTTCCTGTCAAAGTAGATTGGTGCTGCCAGGAGCAGAGTGTCTCATTGTCATGAAAAGTCCTAAGTTATTAAAACATTTAAAATGCCGTATTCTATAATCTTTGAAAGATATGAAGAATGTCTATCTAAAATTTATCTATGGACATCTAGAAAATCTTAACTAACATGACTACAAACTTGACTATTATGATTATCTATTAACAACCTATATGCATTACATTTTTTAAATGAACTACACAATCACAATACCTTAATCAATATCAGAAATTCCTATACATATAACAAAATTGACCTTAAATTTAAATCACTAAAGCAAAATCCATATCAATGCAAATTATTCATACATATATCATATCCCCCTTTAAATGTAAAAGAACATTTATAAACCATATTTGGGAACATGGGCACAGTTTTTTCTCTCCAAACTGCTTCCTGCTGAATGGGGGCGTCGTTAATTAAGCCTTTCATGGTATAATCTGTGTGCTAGTTTCATCTCAGTTGGCAGTTGAGCGAAGCAATTTTCTGAAGATGTTCACAGCAACCGTTCAGGAGGGCGTGGTTCATCACACCATATCGGAATAGAAGAAATGAACAGGGTCTCATCCTCTGTGAAAACAAAAAAAGAAACTCCTTTCCAAAGTATCATGTCCTTAGATCCAAATTGCAAAGTCAAGGCATTTCTAAAATATCTATGTTGAATTAGTTCAGCAGCATTTATAAACAAATATCTTTTAGTAGCTTTTGCTCCTTCCTCAGCATTCAAACAATTCAAAGAGAGCATAATAGCATACAGTATCAAGATTCTCTGTGTATTTTCCATCTTTGTACGCTTTATTTTAACCTCTATTTTATTTACTTTTACTTTTATTTTATATTCTCTGTATCTTTGTCCTGGAATAACTCTGTAGACCAGGCTGTTCTTGAACTCTCAGAGATCTGCCTGTCTCTGCCTCCCAGGCATTGGGATTGAAGGTGTTTGCTACCACACCTTGAACTCACAGAGATCTGTTTGTCTCTGCCTTCTAGGCACTGGGATTAAAGGCCTGTGCTACCACACACAACTTCTCTTTTTCTTACTTTTTTTTCTACTTTAAAAACTTTAACTTTTAGTCAGCATATATTTTCAACACTGTAAACAATTTAAAATTTTTCTTTGTCTTTTATGCTCTCTTTACTGTATCTCTCTCTGTTTTTCTGACCACGTGAGTCTTTAATTTACCAAGCAATCTGTGTAGGACTAAAGCCGTGGCTTTGCCAGCTATATCCAGTCCATTCCTTAGCTTTCTGCCATTCCAACCTTGTGGCTGAGGTATGGCCAGAGCCGCCTTCAGTGCCACAACTCTACAGTGTTTCAAGGTCCTTGCCAGCAAGCCAGCTTCCGCAGCCTGGGCTTGCAAACCGCACGACCCGCCTGCGTAAAAGAGTCAGAGTTTGCTCTGGCAGGACAGCCCAGAAAGCCGGCATTTTTAAACGGCACAGCTTTTTTCCTGCTACGGCTGAAAACCAAAAAGCATGCGTTCAGCTTTTCATCAACACTGTTTAAGTGTTTCGTGGCAGGACCTCTTAATGAGCTTCAGGGTTTTGCAGCTGAAGCTGAGTCAGGAAGCCTCTCTCAGATGAGAGCGCTTGCTTGACTCTAGCAAGCAGGGCAGACTCGAGAAATCGCTGCTACCAAGAAAACATGCTTTACTCTTTCCCAAGCTTCTTCAGGCTTTTAGTGGATTCAGTTAGCTTCACGTTGGGCAGCCATCTGTTGAAATAGCAGCGGCGGGGCTGCGTCCCCAACACCCTGGCCGCTTGCACAGCTAGCTTTACCCGAAATAATTACATGGACACTGTATTCTTTTAAGCACTGCTTGGCCCATTAGCTTCAACCTCTTAACCCATTTCTAATCATCTATGTAGCACCATGAGGTGCGCTTACCAGGAAGATTCTAGCCTACGTCCATCTTGGATTGGAGCTTCATCACGTGTCTCAGAGAGCAGAGCTATCCTGTCTGCCCACTAGACAGGAGCATGGGGTCTCTCTCTGAGGCGTCTGGCTCTGAGCGGAGCTGCATGCTTTCTGACCTCACTTCCTCTTCCTCTCAGCATTTTCTTCTGTTTTCTCCACCCACCTATGTTCTAACCAATGGGGCCAAGCAGTTTATTTATTGCTTAGCCAATGAAATCAACAGATTGATATATGACACTCCCACATCAGACAACTGGGGAAGATTGAGGGGGTCAATGATAATGCTACTGGGATTTGTCTCTACTGCATGTACTGGCTTTTGGGGATCCTAGTCTATTTCGATGCATACATTTTTAAGCCTGGATGTAGTGGGGAGGTTCTTGGACTTCCCACAGGGCAAGCTACCTCACCCTCTCTTAGGACTGGACGGTGTAGAGGGGAGGAGTTGGTAGGAGAGGGAGGGATGTGGGAGGAGGGGAGCAAGTGGAAATTTTGATTGGTATTATTTATAAAGTAACAAATAAAATACAATACAAATGAAAAAAGAAAGTAAAAAGAATGGAGAATACAAAGACACTAATAAACAAGAACTGAACTAGGCATGGGCTACAGATTTGTAGCACATGAAATTCCCCTTTTTCTCAAAGAAATTGCTCAAAATATCTGGTTACCATGGAGCCAGAAAATATTAGAAACTGGGTAGCTTCACTTACTTACTGTTTGTACAATAGGTCAGGCTGGAAATAAATAAAGGATCCTTATTTTGGGGAAAATGCTAGATGCAGCAGCCAAGCTTGTAATTTCAGAAATAATTGAGCGTTGTAAGTACATTTGTCAGCTTTAATCTTAAGTCTCTATTTTCTGACCTCAAAATGTTTTAAAAAGCATTTGTTCCTGTTTTATTTTCAGCATTTGCTCCACCTGAACAACTTCTCTGTGATTGTCGCCCTTGGATCCCAATCTTACAGCTTGACTCACTTCCTGCCTCAGGCCAACTCACTTAAAAATGCTTAAGGCAACACTGTGAATCAAATCTTCTTTATTTTTCTCTCTATTCTTCCTCCTCTCCTTTCCTCCTCCAGCCCCCAGTGAATAAATGTTCCAGATAATGTTCTCACTCACTAACAGCACTAAACCCTCTTGACTTGGTACTCACCACTCAAGAATTCAGCTTCTCTCAGGTAAGATGATGTTAGGAAAACTCTGAGTGGAGACTAAATCCCAATTACATCAGAGTATATTAACGCATGATATGGGGAATAAATACTTTTAGCCAAAATGTATCTTTTATTCAATTAAAAAGGGTTCTTGCTAATTAATAATTGATTGGCAAATAAAAGTATTATCTTACTTACGTTTAAAAAAATCACATGGTCATCTTAGAAAAAGAGATAAAACCTTGGGGATGGTTTGGAGGAAGGAAGAGGGAATGAAAGGAGGGGAGGGAGGGGGAATAAGAATTGGGATATAAAATGAGAAATGATTTTTTAAAAAATAAAAATAAGTTAAAAATCTTTGACAAATCCAACATGGCTTCAGTATAACAGTCCTCAAAATATAGGATTAGAGAAGTGGTTCTCAACCTGTGGTTCACAACCCATTTGGGAATCAAACAACCCTTTCACAGGGGTCACCTAAGCCTCTCATAAAACACATATATTTGCATTATGTTACATAGCAGTAGCAAAATTACTGTTATGAAGTAGCAGCCAAAAAAAATTATGGTTTGATGTCACCATGATATGAAAAACTTTATTAAAGGGTAGCACCATAAGGAAGGTTGAGAACCACTAGACTAGAATAAACATAGAGAAAGAGAGCATGAGCATACTCTTATTCCAAATAGCCTTAAAGAAAATAAAATATCTGGAAATATCCTAACCAATTCCTTAAAGGATTTATATTATAAAAATATTTAAATATATGAGGGAAAAGACACCAAGAAATGGAAAGACATCCCATTCTCATGGATGTATAGATGGAAATTTCTGTCCCACATACACAGTCATTCAGTCACAAATAAACACAGAGAGGCTTATATTAATTATAAACTGTTTGGCCTAATGTTCAGGCTTATTATTAACTAGTTCTTACAACTTAAATTAATCCATTATTCTTATCTATGTTTAGCCATGTGGCTTTGTACCTTTTCTCTTTAAGTCATTCTAGTCTTGCTTCCTCTGCATCTGACTGGTGACTACATCTTTGTCTTTCCAGATCCCAGAATACTTCTAGTTTGTTCACCCCACCTATACTTCCTGCCAGCTACTGACAAATCATCATTTTATTAAGTCAATAGGAGTGATAAATCGTTATATTATACAACACAATTATCCCACAGAATGGATTCATGGAACTAATATTCTAAAAATGACCATTTTGCCAAAACCAATTTATAGATTCAATGCAATCACAAAATAAAAATCCTCATCGCATTCCTCAAAGAAATAGGAAGACAAAAAAAAAATAAACTATCTTAAAATCTTTATAGGACCACAAAAGAAACTTAGCCATCAGAAATAATGACAGAGGGATTACCATTCCCTACCTATGATACATTACAGAGACATATAAATAAAAAGTAAGGCAATGGATTTTGGACAAAATCTACAACTGCCACTTACCGAACCTAACTACATTATACACAAAGATAAGCCCTTATACACAAAGATAAGCACAGTTCTCAAAGAAAATTAAGGAAACTTCAAAAAAGGATATTTTTATAGGAAATCAAAACCAATAGATAGTCAGAGTTGTGGAGCCTGGTCCCAAAGGATACATTTACAAAACAATTTTTTTTTTACACACAATGTTCATGCATCATTGAGGAAGAGGAGGGCAGAAAGGTGATAAGAATAAGAAAAATAGGGAGTTTGGTGTAAGACTGTGTCTCAAAGTAATGTCAGGAACTACATATACAAAGAACTGCCCTGACAAATTACATGGTATCCAGAAATGGATAAGCAGGACTGTCAAATTTTGCCAAGACAGGATAAGACAATTTTGAAAAATTTTCTGCCTCTGAAAATGGTCTTAGCCAAAGTTGGTTGCTTCAACATTGCAAAATGTTGGGTCAAGTAGATAATTGTCTCTGTCATGTATTGCTCATTTTGAAAGCTACTTGATTGTAATTCCTGCCTCCTCAAGTAATAATATTTCCCTTCTCAAGCCTTCAATGCAGTTGAAGATTAGCCATAGTCACTGTACTCTTTTGATCTAGCCAACCATTTCCTGTACAAGACAGACACCATAAGATAGAATGTTTATTAAAACATTTAGCATATGTTCCTTGCTTAATATTGTTTATGCTTGTTATAATTCTAATTATACTTGATATCTGTTCCTAGTATATATAGTTTTGTATTGCGTTTAGAATTCTCTTATTTAACCAAAAGCGGTAGGTGCTGTGGGAGCACATTCTGCTCCTTCAGTCAATAGACTTTAAGATAACAGCCCACTTGGGTAAACATGTGTCTGCCTTCTCTTGCTTCTGGCTCCCACTTCAGGCTGCTAGACTCTCTTCCTGTTCACATAGAGGACTATTGTCTAGGACAGTGATCTGTAAGTTTTCCCCTTAAATAAGTAAGCCTTTTATTATACATAATTCTGAACTTGTGTGGGATTGTTTTGTCATTTACATCATCACATTAACTCATATTCTTACCAATTTTCCTAGAGGTCTATTTATATTTCTCCAGGCTCACTGATTCTTTCCTCCATCCAAGCCTAGTCTACTAATGGACCCAGTGTTGATACAACTTTAGTTTTTATGTACAGTACTCTCTTTTGATTGATTCTTGTTTTTTTCAGCCTACTTACATTACACATTTATCCTTGTATTAATAAATAAAATTAACTACTAAAGTTGTTCACATTGACCTGTCAGCTAATCAGTTATAGCTGAAGTGTTCTTGTTGTTACTAGACTAATTTTACAATAAAAAACAAAGAAAACTGCTTAGAAATTTTTAGTTCAATGAAAGTAATGTTGAAATTCCTTTTCCATCTTTCCACAATGAAGAGAGAGGTGGTGCTCTGTATTCTTTAGTCTCAGATATGAATTCATTAAAAACATCATTTAAAATATGGACCAAAATTACTCTTTGGAAAGTTGCCTCTCTCTGAATAACACAATGATTTTAGTCATGGAGCCAAGAAAGTAAATACATTTTTCTATTATTTGGAGGTAATGGTAAAGGTAGACAGTAGACAAGGTATGAATCTTGGAGCAGTTAAACTGGTTGCATAGTATGCTGGAATAGAAAATCAAAACTTTTTCTACACGTTTTAATTATTACTTAAATATTCTCCAAGTTTCTTTTGGGATATATATGCATAGATTCTGGGATATTGCTTATCTATAATTATTACATATTTATATCAGTGACTCTCAAGTATAGAGTCCCATAATTGATACTGTTATAATGTAATATATTCTCCTTAATAATGACATATTTTATACATTTAAATATAAAGTAATAACAATATTGCAAAGAAAAATAAATAAAAACAAAACCTTATGTTTATGCAAATTAAGAGCTTTTGTGTCTAAACTTTCACACAGAATGACCCTTTTCTTCACCACTTCCCAGATGCTTTATCAATTTTCTACATGTCTGGGAAGCTACTCATCACTAAGCAGATTCAGCGAGTCACCCAAAATGTGCCTCATGGAAAGTTGTGGCAAACTAGAAAGTTATGACATATTAGTTTTCTCATTGTTAAGAAAAATACATGAAATTATTCCTAGGCTAAAATATTTTCTTCAGGAAATTTTTTTAATTCAAATCCAAGTTAAAAAGAAAATTTGACTAAAATTTAGTTAAGATAAAAGTTTTGTTAATATTAACAAGAATGAAAGAAATTACACATAAACTTTATAATAAAATTAATAATCTACATCACTTTATGTAGGATGAACAGTGGAAGGGAATTCCACTACAGCTCCATTTTATTTTATTATAGGCATAAATACATTTAGGAAAAACTCTCTTGACATTCTCAAAACTTTTGTATTAGTGAACAAGTTATAAAGTGCTACAGCAATGCAAAGACCCAGTTCTTTTAAACTGAATGAGGTATAGATATAAACAAAATATTAAATTTACCTTTACATACTTTTAGATTTTCATTGAAAAGTCTTCAGGTGGTCTTTCTAGTTCTTTCACTTAATTAAAGGAACCAGCAAGTGGTAAATACACAGATATAATAGTGGCTATCATTGTAAAGTACAGAATCAGGGTGAGAAATAGTCTCTGTGTTATGAAATTCATCTGGATCTGTTTTATTAAACTTAGAAACATACATACTTACTACCTCTTGTCATTATAAAGTTATACCAGACATTATAAATACAGGGTTATGACAAATAAATTTATAGATCTGTAAAAACTGACATTTTATAATTTTTAAAAGTTTACTTTATATAACACTGAAAGTGAAATGATCTCTATCTTCTCCTTTGTAAAAAATTTCAATAATTTATTACATGTTTATGTGCACTGAATCTATTAATAAACTTTCCTACAATATTTTCATAAGTTTTAATATTACAGCATGTGTCAGCAAGCATAAAATTATCTGTACAATGAAGCATAAAATTATTCATGACACTTACCACTCAATGTAGAAAGTTGAAACGACTGAATGTGGACGACTATGTGTGAAATATTCCTTTACATTGTGAGACTATGTTGCTGCGATTAGGTTAATAAAAAGATTACTGGCCAGTAGATGTACAGGATAAGGTTAGGCCAGAAAACCAGACTAAGGACACTGAAAAGAAGAACGTTGGAGTTAGGAATAATGATCATAAGCAGAAAAAAGAAAGATGGGCATGCAGTAGTGAGCAAAAGAACTAAGTCATATGACAATGTGTTTATAAGAAATATATTTCAATTTAAAATGTAAGAGGTAGCTAGTAATAAGCCATAGGTAACTGGCATTGCATTTGTAGTTAATATTAAGTCTCTGCATCAGTTATTTCACCTACAATTATGTATTGAACTTTGTTTCTTTCAATTATTTTTGGGATTTGAAGTCTTAAAATGAAATAAATGCATATTATGTGTACTTCTTGCAAATAAAATGCAAAAAGTAAAAATAGAAATCTGTTATCTAATCCTTCAAACAACCTTGTCTACCTCTATGTCTTCAAAGAAAAGACCTGCAATATTCACTTTTATAAGAGATCAAAACTCAAGGAAAATTTTCAGGTTACAGATTGGCCATACATTGGGATGGACTCTGAAAGTATAAAGTAGTCCTTTCCTCCAACAAAGAAAACAATAAAAATAAAGAATTTTGGTTAGCAGCTGTGAAAATGTCCCCAAATGATCTGCTTTTCCTGGTTTTCAGGTAGTTGTATAATCCCTGTATTTTTTAAGCCTTCTTTATCTAGATTACAGGAAACATTACAAATTCTTCCTTAAACTCTTCATTTGTGTAGCCTCCAGGAAGTCCTTCATTATGGTATTAAAGCACGTAAGGCAGTATATGGAAAATCCCACGTGAAAAATAATTGAAGCATCCTGTCAATGGCTAGCATCCATTGGCATAAATGTGAATGATCAATGTTGAGCCACTAATGTGAACACTCTAGCCCCAGTTAAGCAATGCTATACAATATCATAAATTACACAAGCCTGAAAATACACAATTGAAAATTTCAATTAAATCATTTTGAAATTTGTAATCCTTAGAATCCAAGGGAAATAAGAATTTGAAGAAATCTCATATTATCAACTTAACAGTACATCTGAAAGTTCTATAACAAAATGAAGCAAACATACCCAAGAGGAGTAGATGGCAGGAAACAAACTAAGGACTAAAATGATAAAATAGAAATGAAGAGAACAATACTAGAAATTATCCACCATGGTCAAGTAAGCCTCATCCCAGGGATTCTAGGATGGTTCATGGTTCAACAGATAGATGGATAATGGAATCAAACTGAAGATCTGGATGTCAGTTGACACAAATATGGACACCTGATTTTTGACAAAGAAGCCCGAATTATATATTGGAAAACAGAAAGCATCTTCAACAAATGGTGCTGGCACAAATGGATATCTGCATGTAGATGAATGCAAATAGGACTGTAACTATCATCCTACACAAAACTCAAATTCAAGTGGATAAATATCTCAACATTAATCTACTTACACTGAACTTGATAGAAAGAAAGCAAATTGGCTCAGTAGACAATTTTCTGAATAGAACAACAGTAACACAGACACTAAGATTGGTAATCAATAAATGGTACCTCTTGAAACTGAAAAACTTCTGTAAAGAAAATGACACTGTCAGTCAGACAAACTGGTAGCTTGAATGGGCAAAGATCTTTACCAACCTCAAATCTGACAGAGGGCTGATGTTCAAAATAGAGAAAGACTCTATAAATAGACATAAAATATTGTAATTAAAGTCGGTGTACAAATAAAAACAGAGAACTCTCAACAGATGAATCTGAAATGGCTGAGATTCAATTTAAAAAATTGTTCAACATCCTTAGCTCCCAGAGAAATGCAAATTAAAATGACTCTGAGATTCCATTTCCCAACTGTCAGAATCACTAAGATCAAAAACATTATTGACATCTTATGCTAGAGAGAATATGACCAAGGCAAATATTCCTACATTGCTGGTGGGAATGTAATCTTGTCAAACTCCCACTGGAAATCATATGGTGGTTTCTAAAAAGAACTGGAAATCAATCTACCTCAAGACCCAACTATGCCACTTTTGGGCATATACTCAAAGGAAACTCAAGCATACCAAAGGGACACTTGCTCACCCATGTTCGTAGCAACATTATTTTCAAAACCATAATCTGAAAACAACATAGATGCTTCTCAAAAGAATAATGGATGAAGAAAATATGGTACATTTACAGAACGGAGTATTTTGCAGCTGTTAACAATAGACATGAATTTTGAAAGCAAAAGGATGGACATAGAAACAGTCATCCTAAGTAAGGTAACCCAGACCCAGAAAGATAAATATATGTACTCACTCATAAGTGAATATTTGCTGTAAAGTAAAGGATATCCACACTGCAATTCATAGCTCTAGAGTGACTAGGTAATAAGAAGGGCCCAAATGAGGATCCATAGATTTCCCTGGTAAAGGGAAATAGAAGAAATCTCCTGGGTAGACTAGGAATAGCTGGAGATGAGAACGTGAAGGTTCTGGTTGAAGAGTGGATGAAGGGGAATGGTTATGAAAGAGATATCTTGATGGGGGTGGGTCATCCTGATGTAAGGGCAACTCCCATATAGCCACATGGATGACCCCATCTAAGACTCCTTGCAGTAGTTGATAGGTAGCCTGAACTAGCCATCTTCTGTGATTAGATTGGTAACTACCCCGATTGTCATTTGAGATCTTTCATTCAGTAACTGGTGGAAAAAGATGCAGAGATCCACAACCAAACAGGCCAAGCCCAAGGAATCCTATTGAGGAGAGGGAAGGATTGTGTAAGCCGTATGTTGTTGTCAAGGGGTTTCTGTCCTGCCCAGGTCCTGCAGTCATTAATCCCCAAAGAAATCACACAGAGGTCTATGTTAATGATAAACTGATGGGCCCATTAGCTCAGGCTTCTTATTAACTCTACTAACTTATATTATCCCATTATTCTTATCTATGTTAGCCACATGGCTCGGTACCATTTTCAGCAGGGCAATCACATCTTTCTTCTTCCATGCCTGCACAGGACTGCAGAGGGAGCTTCCCTCTTCCCAGAATTTTCCTGTTCTCATTGACTCACCTCTACTTCCTGTCTGGTTGCTCTGCCTATACTTCATGCCTCACTACTGACCAACCAGCATTTATTTAAAACATAGTTGACAGAATATAGATAATTGTTCCACACCAATACAATCGAATTTAAAAACTGCTCAGAAAAGAGCAAACCAAATGGGTAGAGACTGTCCAGGCCCATGGAGCCTGGGAGGCATGGAGTTTAAATCCTCATGGGCACCAGGTGTAGACATAAGTCACAAAACAATACCATATCAGTTTGAACGATGATTAATAAAAGGGTTATTTATTTAAGAGGAAAACTTAAACATCACAGTCCTAGATAACAGCTCTCTGTGCAACCAGGAACAGAGTCTAGTAGCCAGAAGTAGAGCCAGAAGCAAGAGAGAAAGAGCAGGGCTACTGTTCCTTCTTAAAGCAAAAGAGACTATGCCCAAGTGGGCTGATATCTTAAAGGCTATTGGCAGAAGTAGTGGAAGGAACTCCTGCAGCACGATGTGTCATGATTATCACATAGGAACTCACAGAAGCAACTACTTGGCTCATGGGAGTTCATAGACTCTGAACAAACTGTTAGAGAACCTGCATGGGACATAACTAGGCCCTTTATATACACGTGACAGTTGTGTGGCTTGGTCTACTTGTGGGACTTCTGGCAGTTGGAGCTGAGCCCATCTGTAACACTTTGGCTGGCTTTTGGGAACCTGTTTCTAATGCTGGGTTGCCTTACTCAGCCTTACTACAACAAGAGAAGCTTAGGTCTACCTCATCTTTTGAGGACATGCTTTGTTGACACTCATGGGAGGCCTGGAACTTTCTGAACAGAGGTGGGGAAGGGTTCCATTGTGGAGAGCAGGCAGAGTGGAGGTGTGGGAGGCGTGAGAGAATGGAAGCTGCAGTCAGGACTAAAGTAAATGGCAAATTCAATAAAATAAACTGGTTCAAAACTGCCTCTAATGGTAACATTTAGATTAGTATTTCTATACAGTGTTATGTAATTGAAAAAGCAAAGCCAAGTAATAAGTAATAGCTCTGTTCATTTATTTTCCTTATCAAAAATTCTAAATAGTTTTTCAACTTTTTCAAAATTGATTCTTATGATTTAAACCTAGTATTTAAAAGCATTGTATTATGAACAACATTTTTACTGCTCAGTATCAATGATATGTGTTTTTTCAATGTTGGCAAGATTTCACATTTTTCTATGTCTGTTCACACCAACACAGACTTGTTTTCATTGTATACTTCTGTTTAATTCATCACAGATGTTTTTTAAATAGTAAATAGTCTTCAGATTTTTGATATTGAGAATGACTATTCAGACTCATAACTAACCCGGCTACCATCTTGTCACAATTTAATAGTTATTACAAAAGGTGTGATCAGTCAAATAATTCTTTTTTACCTAGAAACATTGATTGCTTACCATAAAATTGATAAAGCAACAGTAACTATAATTTTGCTTGAAAATACTCATTCTGTATTAAATCCATAGAAGAGTGATTTGTTGTGCTTTCAATGCAAAGAAGAATATCAAAAGAAGTTTCAGAAACAAAGACAATTATACTGAGAAATACAAAACCTTCATGGAGAAAATTGAATAGTATATAAATCATTGTAAACATTTCCCATTTCAATGGATTGGAAGATATAACATTTTGATACTCAGAATATTATGTGCTTATAGTAATGTTGGTGTAATCAAACCTACTGTCAGTTCTCAAAACATGTATTACTTAGGCATCAGAGTGGCTCAGCACAAAAGTGTTTAAATTCACACACACACACACACATACACACACAAATCACTATAGACACAATTGAAAGTGTACAGCAACATAATATTTGATAATGAAAATCATTACTTATATTATTGATTTATATATTTACTATATTATGTTTACAGTTGTTTAAGCATTTTTTGTATATTTTATATATAATTTAACAGATAATATTGTATGGGAAGCAGTCTCCACATCTTTTTTTTTCCACATCTTTTAATTTTATCAAGCACATTTGGTGAATGACATATGACATAAGTTATCATTTAGGTTCATATAATAATAAAACTATCTTAGAACACCTTTCTCCCAACACTTATATACTGTTAAATATCTATTTGAAACCAAAAAAATACAGAAAAATATAGATCAATTATATATTATAAAAATATTTAAAAGTGTACATCAATAATAGAAGAAAAATGAAAAGAAATCCAGAGTAGGAGAAATTATTTGCAAATAATGTGGTCAATAGAATTTTAGAAACAAGAATATTAGTAATTCCCAGAATTCAGAGACAAAAGAAAAACAACCCAGTATCAAATATGAACAATATTTAAAAGATATTTATCCAAAGAGGATATACCCCCTGACAAAGAGGACACAAAATTGTAGACATGTCATTAGTGACCTAAGAAAAGACATAATGAAATACTATTTGACAATCACTAGAGTAGCCATAAAATAATTTGAAAGAATAATAACATGAGTTTTGTTTTTTAATTTTAGAGGAATTGGATTACTTAAACATTCCTTGTGAAAATCAAAAAGCAATGCTTGATTGTATAATACAGTTTAGAATTTGCTCAGCAAGTTAGGTATATACATCAAGTCCTGAAATTTCTTTCTGCTTTGAAATAGTGGTTTTTCTTTTTGAGGATTTCTTGTTTTTAAATATTTATTTATTTACTTATTATGTATACAATATTCTGTCTGTGTGTATGCCTGCAGGCCAGAAGAGGGCACCAGACCTCATTTCAGATGGTTGTGAGCCACCATGTGGTTGCTGGGAATTTAACTCAGGACCTTTGGAAGAGCAGTCAGTGCTCTTAACCACCGAGCCATCTCTCCAGCCCTCTTTTTGAGGGTTTCATACATTAGAATTGCATCAACAGTGTACCCACACACCCATTTACCCCTTCAACCCTTCTGGTGTACAAAGTCCCAAATCCATGATCTCTTTTTATATTATTATTTTCACGTGTTACATATGTAATAAACATATGCACACATTTATCTAAAACCTACTTAAGCCATTTAGCTATTCATTACTCATATGTGCACATGTACAGAGCTAATTATTTTTGTTCATGTAGAATATAAAATGAACATGTTATTCTTTGAAGGAATAATGCAGTATCTTTAGTGTGCAGAATATATTCATGGTGTCACAAATTTAAGACTTCATAACTGGGAGTTAACAAGTTTCATGGAATCTCATATTATATACCAAAATTGTAGAACCTAAAACCCTGCAGAACTGACGATTTAAAACTCCTATACTTTTTTTTCTTTTTTGAGATCAGACCTCTGATGTTGGATTAGTGAAGATCTTTTACCATTCTGTAGGCTGTCGTTTTATCTTGTTGACCATGTACTTTGCTTTCCAAAAGCTCTTCAGTTTCAGGAGGTCCCATTCATTAATTGTTTCTCTCAGTATCTGTGCTGCTGAGGATATATTTAGGAAATGGTATCCTATGCCAATATGTTTAGGTGTACTTCCCACTTTCTCTTGTATAGGGTTCAGTGTGGCTAGCTTTATGTTTAGGTCTTTAATCCAGTTGGACTTGAATTTTGTGCATGTTGATAGATATGTACCTATTTTCACTTTTATACAGGGTGATATCCAGTTATGCCAGAACCATTTGTTAAATATGCTTTTTTCCTATTTGATATTTTTTGCTTCTTTGTCAAAAATCAAGTGTTTGAAGGAGTGTGGATTAATATCCGTGTCTTAGATGTAGTTCCATTGGTCCTTCTGTCTGTTCTTATGCCAATACCAGGTTGTTTTCAGTACTGTTGTTCTATACCAGAGTTTGAAGTCAGGATTTGTGATGCCTCCAGATGTTCTTTACTTGTACAGGGTTGTTTTGGCTATCCTGGGATTTTTGCATTTCCATACAAAGTTGAGTACTGTTCTTTCAGGTCTGTGAAGAATTTTGCTGGGCATTGCATTGAAACTGTAATTTGCTTTGGTTAGGATTGCCATTTTTACTACGTTAATTCTGTCTACCCAAGAGCATTGGAGATCTTTTCCATTTTTGGTATCTTCTTTAATATTTTTTCTTTAAAGATTTAAAGTTCTTTTCATACAAGTCTTCCACTTGTTTGGTTAGATTTACTCCGAGATATTTTATGCTATTTGTGGCTAATGTGAGGACGTTGTTTCTCTGATTTCTTCCCCAGCTGTTTTATCATCTGTGTTCATAAGAGCTACTGATTTTTTAAGTTAATTTTGTATCCTGCTGCATTACTGAAAGTATTTATGAGTTATAGAATTTCCTTGGTAGAGGTCTGATCTCCAAAATACACAAAGAACTCAAGAATTTGGTCACCAGAGGAATCTAAAATGGCTAACAGACACTTAAGGAAATGTTCATCATCCTTAGTTATCAGAAAAATGCAAATCATAACAACTCTGAGATTCCATCTTACACCTGTAAGAATTGCCAAGATCAAAAACACTGAAGACATCTTATGCTGGAAAGGTTGTATGAAAAAGAGAACACTTCTGCATTGCTGGTGGGAATGCAAACTGGTACAATCCCTTTGGATGTCAGTGTGGCGATTTCTCAAAAAATTAGGAACAACCTTCCTCAAGACCCAGTAATACCACTCTTGGGTATATATCAAAAGGATGCTGATCCGAACTGCAAGGACATTGCTCAACTATGTTCATAGCAGCTTTGTTTGTAATAGTCAGAAACTGGAAACAACCTAAATGTTCCTGGACTGAAGAATGGATAAGGTTAATGTGGTAATTTACACAATGAAGTACACAGAAGAAAAATAGAACGATGCCTTGAATTTTGCAGGAAAATGGATGTAGCTAGAAAACATTATTTTGAGTGAGGTAACCCAGACACAGAAAGACAATTATCACATGTCCACACTCATAGGTGTTTTTTAAACATAAAGCAAAGAAAACCAGCCTACAAACCACAATCCCAGAGAACTTAGACAACAATGAGGACACCAAGAGGCTGGCATAGATCTAATCTACATGGAAAGTAGAAAAAAAACAAGATCTCCTGAGTAAATTGGGAGCATGGGGTACTTGGTGGAGGATTGAAGTCGGGAGAGGAGGGCATGGAGGGGAGCAGAGAAAAATGTAGAGTTCAATAAATATCAATAAAAGACTACTATACGTTAATATTTAATATAAAACAAAATAAAGGGCTCTCTATACAATAATAAGCTCTTTTTATATTCTCAAGGTGGTAAGCAGGTCTAACATATTTTAATGTCAGGTATGAATTCGTGCTCAAATCAACAATAAACTTAAGGTTCTCTAATCTGCTCTCCAACTTCTATTTCTATATACATTTTATTTCCTTCAATAATTATTTTCTGTCTACCATTAAAGAGACTGACCACACCAGAAACTTATATGGGCACTTAGAAAAGAAATTGCTAAAAATTTTTAAGAAAATGCAAATCAAACAGTTTGGGTTCAAAGAGGTGCAATGTTTATCTGTGGATATATTCACCATTTGGCTAAAGCTTCCTTTTAGGGCTTTGTTTGGAGTATTCTTCTGTGTATAAATAAATGTGATGGGTGTGTATGAGTGCATCTGTATGAGCACACCCATATGTATTTGGATCCTCTTCGAAACTGTGATTTAAATTTGTAAGTATAAATTTGATGTCTATTGAGTATAAATAACGAAAAGTGTGGAAACGACTTGACAATAAACGGCACCTTTATTTTTTCTGCAAATGAAATCAAGGCAACAAATAGCAGCCAACCAAGGCTATGATTCGCATACTATGATTCACTGAAATTACCATCTGTCCCTTGAAAATTCTAAGTGAATGTGGAAACAGCTAAATCCATTTGCTGTAATCTCACATAAATTCTCATTCTCATTATTCCATTCCAGTTTGAGATAAATCCATAAGAAACAAGAATTCCCTGGGTTCACAAATTCTGTCACTGCTATGAATTTGAATTAATAAAGATGATCATAATAACCTTTGAAATAATAAAAAAGATTCCATTTGTATGGAAATGACATCACACAAACATTTGTGTATGTCTATATCCACACTCACACTAAATAAGCAAGAGACAGACTTGAAGCATTATATCAGCTTATTTCTAATTTCTTAATTTGACAAAGAGTTCAGTTGAACCACCAGTGTTTACTGAAAAGAAAAAAGAAACAACTTTGTTGTTCAATATTTTGAGAAAATTTAATATATTTTATGCTCACTTAAATTAGTAGGATCACCTAAGTCTGCAATTTTCACAACTTATATTCCCAGTTAGTTATAATTTTTTCATATAACTTCTAAGACCTGAATATTTTTTTCTACTCTAGTTTATGCTTTTAAGAAGTACACATCATTATTATGAATAGAGACGAAATATACTCATGTTTAAGTATATTATTTATTTTTTAGAATAGTGTTGGGTTACAAAGCTTTCATGGGGAAGACCATATGAATATGTTTAATCACCCCAGATAGCCCACAAGAGACAGGCCAAAGTACAGACTACTACCAAAGTAAAACTTGATGAACCAGTCAATTTTTTTGTGCTTACTTAGAGGAGTATGGATGAGGGGTGCTTAAAGAAGCAGAAATGACTGAAAGACAGTTACAACATCAATGTCTATCTCATGAAACGGGGAACTTGAAGCACAATGTACAGCCTTCAGGCAGCTCAAATGTGGAGAAAAGTCTGCTCTAAGGTGCCTCAGTTGGTCTAAATGACTTCTAAAAGCCTCTGATTGTTTCTGCTTCTTTCAAGCAGCTAGTCTCGTCTTAAGAGTACTAACCCTTAATGATGAAATACAAGACAGAAAGTATGTATTTTTCTTGAACGTCAATTGTTAGATTTCATCCTAAATGCATAAATAAACTATCTTTTTAACTTGTATCTGTGAGTCTAAAATATAAAAGATCGAAGTACCAGTCATAAAAAAGGAACACACAGAATACTCTTTCTCTTCACATGAAATTCTATAATAGGAAAAATTAAGAAGTTTAAAAATAACTTCTGCCTATTCTATTAAGAAAGCTATTTGACCCTGGGCGTTGGTGGCGCAGGCCTTTAATCCCAGTACTCGGGAGGCAGAGACAGGCAGATCTCTGTGAGTTCAAGGCCAGTCTGGTCTACAAGAGCTAGTTCCAGGACAGGAACCAAAAGCTACGAAGAAACTCTGTCTCGAAAAATCAAAAAGAAAAAAAAAAAGAAAGAAAGAAAAATAAAAAAGAAAAAGAAAAAAGAAAAAAAGAAAGCTATTTGAAAAGGAAAAAATCTAGAAAAATAAAGATATTCTTATCTTAAGATAGTGATATAAATGAATAGCAAAGCTCATCAAAATAGATAAATAATAGACATACTGTATGTGTGTGTACATGTGAATGTGTGTGATGTCCATCTTTTTCATTTATGTTTTGGGTTTCAATATCAGATCCTCATTTTTGCTGTTCCAATGGAATTATTTCTCAAGTCCCTTTTGGTTTTTCTTTTATATTATTGTTGTTTTCTCAGTTTGTCTATTTTTGGTACAAAACCTCTTTTAGCCAGGATTACTTGAAATGTTCTATGTTAGTTGAATGCAATCTTGAACTCTTGAGTACAAGAATTATAGGCCTGTACAAACACAAAAAGCTGGCTCGTGATTTTTTTCTTTTCTTTTTTTTTTGGATTTTCAAAACAGGGTTTCTCCATATGGCTTATGATTTTAAGTAGGATAATTCTCAAATAGATTCAAATAGAAAGTAAGTTTTGTACAGTTTTACAAATAAATTTAAATATTCAGGTTAAATTATAGTTGTTACCATTGCAATTGTGTGGTAAGGTATGTGGTAGATTGTAATAGTCAGGTTACGGTTCAGCCAATGTGTGAAGTAAAAAATAAAATTTTAAAACCACAGTTACATGTGCCTATTACCAAACTATTAATAATTGGAAAGTTGTTTGAAAATTTGATAAAACATTAATATATTTAAATATAATATCTAGTTCTATGATCTTAATAATACAGAAATTTGTACAGTTTTAATCTCTAATTACTGTTTAATGCCAGTTTTATCAATTAGGTTTGTTACACACCTGTCATGTAGATAGTTTAATCATAATTAAAACTATAACTCTGATTTAAACAGTATTAGTAGTATACCTATACAAATATTATGACAAATACTCAAACAACTTAGTAATTATACTTTCCAATTCATTTTTGGTACAAAAAGCCCTAGAGATGTTAGTTTCCTTAGTTGGTAAGTGTGAGACTCAAGGTTTTTTCTTTGATTTTGTTTTAATTTCAAAATCTGCAGAGTTTTTTTATATATAACACACCAATTCTCTGGTAGTAGGAATAATAATGTTAAAGTTCAATTGATTATAAACAAATAAGTGGAGTATTTGTTAATTCACTCCTTGCAAATGCTTCTAAATTTCCTTTTGCCTTTATATATTATTTCTAGGTAAATAAATTGGTTTTCTGTATATCATTTCTATTTCTTTACTAATACATCTTCATTTTCTCTTTGTTGTTTTGAGGATTTCATTGTTAAATAATTTATTTTCTAACACAGACTTCCTTCCACTTGCCGTCATACTTATAGAAAATATATACCATGGCACTGGGATTTGTCTCTACTGCATGTACTGGCTTTTTGGGATCCTTTTCTACATCCTTGCTCAACCTAGATGTAGTGGGGGGTCTTGGACTTGCCACAGGGCAGGGTGCCTTGTCCTCTCTCAGGACTGGAGGGGGAAGGGGTGGGAAGGTGTGTGGAGAAAGTGGGAGGAGGGAAGGGAGTGAGAATTTGGATTGCTATTTTTTAAAGTAATAAAATAATAAAAAGACAGAAGAAAAAACAAAATATATAACAATGAGATGTTAATGACTGAAATTTTCTGTGTTGTATATATTTACTTCTTTACACAACCATATGCTTTGAAATTGGTGAGATATATAAGCTGTATAATAAGAACACAGAGTTTATTATACTTTTCTTTCAGTAAACATGTAATGAGAAATCACTGGAAATTAAGAGTCCATGGGTGCAGTAATCATAAGGGACAGGCTTCCCATGAAGGGAGTGAAGCCCAAATTCTTTCCCCTATGCAAGTTTCTTCCCAAGTTTGACATTTAATGATAAATGTATATGTTGTATCTTGAGTAGACTTTCATCAATGTCAGGTAAAAAAGACTAATAATCCTAAATCCTAGTGATGCTAATATTGGAGAACTAAAATTAGTCTTATTTGATTCGTAGAGCAATTTCAAGGCTACCATAGGTAACTTAGCAAGAATTTGATCAAAAATTAAAAAGCCAAAAAGTATCTTGGAATGTAACTCAGTGGTTAAAGTGATTGTCTCATATGTACAAGGTCCTAAGTAATACTTCACCAAAGTATCCTTTAATAGAATATATATATATATATATATATATATATATATATATATATATGAGCTACTCCATCATACATACATACATATATATGTATGTATGATGGAGTAGCTCATGTAGTATCACTTTATATTCTTGAAGTCTTTTTTAGTCTTTCTGCCACTACTTTCAGAACGCTATGTGCCATCATACACAGGTTTGATAATTGTTTATAAGCTTTATTTTATTAAAACCACAGATACTCTTATGAGAAATCTGAAGACTCAATTTCAAGATCAATATCAAGACAACAAAAATATTTTGATGAGTTAATTAATAAAAGAGAAACTTGTTTCTTGACATCAAGTACTATAAAAGTACTCCTTGTCAATAACAATTCCCACCATAAATGACTTCAAATATATTTAATCTGTAACATATTAAGAATACTGTAAAAATTAACTGATATTTCATATTTTTCTCTAATTCTTTCACAAATTAATATAGACTAAAACTCAGTATGTAAAGATAGGATATATCATAGGCAAATAACAAAACAGAACAAGTGAGATAATGTTAGAAAAACAGTCACCATCAAAAAGATTCAGAATCTTCTGATCTCTTCTGATTTTAGAACAAAGTCCCCAGTACTCTCAATTGTGAAACGCATTGTTTTATTTTCATGTGCATGCAACTAAAGGGATTTTTTTCTTTCCCTTTTAAGTGAAATTGGAATAACTGAAAATCAAAGAACAGATGACTCTCTTTTGCCTACACATACTGTTTTGTGTTTCTCTGATTTTTGCAAATGTTATGGCTCTGTTACCTTATTATGTTTTTTGTTTATTTTATGGATAACTCTGCCATCCTTGCATCTTATCTTGAGTTTGCCCAGTTTTGGAAGTCTCTGCAAAAAAGCACAGATTGAAATAAGCAACATTATATTTAAAGGTGTTTTATTCAATTATAAATCCTTATTAGCAAAACAATGAAATGATTATCTTTTCTTAACTTAAAACTTGGTGGAATACAAAACCAAGTAAGTACTGAAGTAAAAGGCCACATATTAATGAAGAAATGAAGACTTGATTTAGAAAGTTTCCTCAAATACTGTTTTATAAGAAAGAAAAGTTAAAAGTGACAAAGTACTTGTACGTCTCAATGACGTTAAAGATTTAGATAACATGGAAACATGGCATAGAGACAATTGATTTCACTCAGAAACTTATTTGAACAAATAAACACAGAGAAAACTTTTTAGTGTGTGTTTTTGACACAAGGTTTCTCTGTAGTTTTGGAGCCTGACCTGGAACTAGCTCTAGTAGACCAGGCAGGCCTGAGAAGACATTTCTTAAAAATGATTCAAAATTATTTTATAGAACAATTAGTCAAAAACTTTTCTTTTTTGATTAAAGAATGCATAAAGTTTAGAGCAAAGTTTTTAAATTATTATCCATTTTCTTTGTGTCAAAAAGAAGTAGGTATCTGTGGATATGAGTTTGTATTAGAGAGAAAAATGAAAGAAATACCTGGAGTACAGTATGAATTTTGCAAAGAATTAAATTATAAAGAAACTACATTTATTATAAAAGATACCTCAGAAAATATCACTTTATGACTTTTCATAATATTACTGTCTGAGTGTAAATCTGGAAAAATAAGGTTCACACTAATTACATGTCCAGCATCACACAGAAGCAATTCAGTAATAGTGTCACAAAATTCATGTTGTTTTATGCCAAAATTTTTGTAGTTTATCCCTGCTAACTTGAGTTTCCAATAAAAGGAAAAAAATCACAATTAATGATGGCAAACATTTGCTACTATCACTCATCTCACATACCAATCTTGTCATTTCTCCAAATATTTATTTGTTTACACAAGTATTGTTCTATCTTTAATTATATACAAGGTTCTGGGCAAAATATATTAAGTCAAGATAAGAAGATCCACCAAGATTTTATATTTTATCATTAGGAGAGCATGATTTTCATTTTTTTGTATTACTGGAATATCCATCAGAATATATAACATACTTTCTGAGAATAGCAATAATTTTAAGGAGTTTGTGGTACTGAATATGAACTCAGCTTTCACATGCTTACTTTTCTTCCTTTACAAGAATGATATACATGCTAAGGGAAAAAAAACATTAGCCAAAGAACAGAACTGTAGGAAAGATTTTTACTCCAGTTTTAAGACATAACCACTGAAAACATTCAAGCTAAACTTTTCCATATCTCTCTTTCCAAACTGTCTGTTCTCTCCTTTGATTTTAAAGAGAAGTTCAAACGGTGAATGGCATAGTATGTTTAAATAATCCTCAGAGTATCTTAATCTTCTAGTAACTTAAAAGCCCTACATCCTTCTATTCTTACCAACCAACTTACTCTCTAAATATGAGCTGAACAAGTACAATAGCAAGGAAGATACTGAAGTGGATGGTTGAAAGCCCAGGAGTCCTCTATTCTACACAAAGAACTATAAACTAAAAAATACTGCAATCAATAGATATATCATCCACGGGGAAGAGCATACCAGTTAGTTATCCAATATAAAATGGTCAAGTATAAAAACATATATACAATTAAATTTATTTGGTTTTAGCAGATCATATATATATATATACACACATATGTACGAATGTATATATTATATACATATATATCTGTGTGATATAATTACTAGTGAAAATGGACATGGATTTGAAAGAGAGCAAAGAGGTGTATATGGAAGATATGGAGGGAGGAAAGTGAAGGGGTGAATTACATTATATTATAATCGCAAAACATAAAAGAAATAATTAAGTAAAAATCTTATTCCAGATATTCCTCCTGTTCAAATCATTTTAAAACTATTTAAGATCTCACTCTGCTTTCTTCAGCAAGTCTCATATGAGATCTAAAAAAATTTCTAATTGTGTGTGTATGTATGTATGTATGTGAAGATTTGCATCTGTATATTTTGTCTTTGACCAACAGCCTTGATATCCATTGTCTATTTCAAATGGATGGTGAAAGTTTTCTCTAAAGTGTTATCATAACAAGAACACAATCCCAACAAGGAATAGTTCTGGACATATGAGTAATTTGAAAAAAAATTGGTGGTTTCCCTGATGATTATAAAAGATTCTGTGATAAATGAACAACAATTGTCTTATTTGATTAATCATAACACTGTTATTTTATAAAGTCCAGTAGAATATGTGGGTTTACATAACAAAAACTAAGAAAAATTTTTAGGTAGCAAGTAACAGATTCAGAAGCTAGAAATAAGTCATATAAATAAGAAAATTAATGTAACTGTCTCCTGCAATATATGTTACTGAGGCTTAATTTAAGGAAAATAGGGTCAAAACATAAAATTTTATTCATGTGAATTCCTAGTAGCTGTATTTAGTTAAATGTCCTAGTCCTCAAACTTGTATTCAAAAAATTTGGTAAAACTTAAGACTCTATGGACGTAAGTGTGTAAGGGAAAATTGACTTGATCCCCAAGCCCACCCATTCCCACAAACTAAGCAGCATTTTTTTTAACTCAGAATGGGTGTACAGCACATAAACTCTTTCTTTCTGAGTTACAGCCAAATCTGCCATGCAGAGCACTGTGCAGCCTGGAAACATCTCTGTGTATGGTGGCAGGAATCCTCGATATTCTCCTGCTTGTGCATGCCTACAAGAACTGATCCCGCTGTCTGCACAGGCAGAAAGAGCTGAGCCAAGGGCATAATATCAGATACTTTCCTCCTAACCCCGAGTGGGCACAGAACCATCTGCTTGACCCATCTATACTTCCTGCCTTGCCAATCAGCATTTATTTAAAACATGATTGACAGAATACAAATAATTCTCACGTACCACATGACTTAACGTTAGAATTCAATAACACTAATTGCAGAAAGTCTACAAACTTATGGAAGCTGAAAAACGATCAACTGAATAACCCCAGAGACAAGGAAGTAATAAAGAAAGAAATTAAAAACTTCCCAGAATTCAGTGAAAATGGTGGCACAACAAACAAACCTATGGAATAGTTTAAATGCAATGCTAAGAGCAAAGTGCCTACATAATGAAAGTGAGAAAATCTCACACTAGTGACTTAGCAGCACATGTAAAAGCTTTAGAAAAAAAAGCAGACTCATCCAGGATGAATAGATGACAGGAAATAATTAATTTAAGATTGAAATAAAAAAGGAACAAAGAAAATGATACAAAGAACCAAAGAGGAGGTTCTTTATAAAAATTGACAGACCCTTATCCAAATTAACCAAAAGGCAGAGAGAAATATCCATATTAACAAAATGAGAAATGAAAACAGGGACATAACAACAGACACTTCGGATATAAATAAAATCATTAGGTCATACTTCGAAAATCTGTACTTCACACAATTGGGATATCTGAAAGAAATGGACAATTTTCTGGATAGGCATCACATACCAAAATGAAATAAAGATCAGATGAACCACTTACATTGACCTATATATAACCCCTAAGGAAATAGAAGCAGTAATCAAGTCTCCCAAATAAATAAATCAATACAAAATAAAGTAAAATCCCATGGCTGGAAGTTTTCCGTGTAGAATTCTATCAGAATTTCAAATAACAGCTAATACCTATACTCCTCAAAATGTTCCACAAAATAGAAACAGGCTGGTATAAGAACTGATGAAGGAGGATTAATACAGACAGATGGGTATAAGTTTATACAATTTTAATGAAAATAGCACACTCACGCAACCGGAGTTCCAGCGATGCACCGAAACAGGAAAGAGGAAGCACAGCCGCGTATGCGCGCCCGAATTTATCCATAAACATTTTCCCGAGTCCGTCCCGCCCCCAAAGGCGGGCTCTCCCTACATCTCCCCCTTTTGTCTAAATAAGACAGAACTAAACCAACTACAACTATAAACAATTATAACAAATAATAAATATAACAAACAATATTGAGAACAAAATTTTTACCAGACACTCTATCTCAAGGAGTCTAAATGATGTAGAGAGTAATTACAATTATATAATCTTCAACTCCGTCAAAGATCTGAGAAGGGAATAAATGTTACTTAACAAATGAGAAATATACAAAATGTGCCAAAAATGACAGAGACAACTGACTACCTGGGCAATCACCCAAATTCTAGTTCGCAATGTTGAGTCAACCAACTTTGGCTAAGGCCTAACATAACTGACATGCCATTATCAAATGCAAGGAACTTTCTTAGAATTATCCTACCCTGTCTTGGCAAGATAAGACAATCCTGTTTCGTATCTTTGTCAGTAGTTGAGGATTGGGCATTTCTTAACCCAAAGGCCAGTTCTGCCAAGAAGACAAGCTCCCAGTGAAGTGTCTTTGGTGCTCAATGTTCTCTCGGGAGTAGAGTGGCATTGTCAGGAGTAATTGTGTCTCGTAGGCACAGAATTCTAGGTTAGATTAAAGGCCATTTTTCTACAGCTCTTTAAAGAGGCTGAAGATATAAATATTGTAACTGTAATTCTTACTTGATAACTGTTTTGTTATATGTAATTTTACTATGTTAAAGTTAAAGCCTTTCTTTTTTGTTTAAACAGAAAAAGGGGAAATGATGTGGGAATGATTTCTTATTAATAAAGAAACTGCCTGGCCCATTCAATAGGTCCACCCTTAGGTGGGTGGAGAAAACAGAACAGGACTCTGGGAGAAAGAAGCTGAGTGGAGGAGTCCTCATGATGTTCCCATGCCAGACAGACACAGGCTAGAATCTCCCCGGTAAGCACACCTTTGGGGTGCTACACACCTTATAAGAAATGTGCAGTCAAGGTGCGAGAGTTAGCCAAGAAGAGGCTAGATATGATGGGCCAGGCAGTGCTTAAAGTAATACAGTTTCCATGTAATTATTTCGGGGCATAAGTAAGCTGCGCTGGTGGCTGGGTGCTGGGGACGCAACAGCCCAGCCGCTGCTCCATCAACAGATGGCACCCAACATGCTAATGAACTCCACTTAAAACCTGAGAGGGCTTAAAAAAGAGAGAGAGAGAATTTAAGACAGCTTTTAACTGTTTATGGATTGCATTCTGCAAAGAAATTGCCCTGACTGAGCAACAGAAAAAAAAACTGGCTGTTTTAAAATGCCGGCTTTCTGGGCTGTGCCGCCCTTAACTACCGTAATAACTGTGATAACAGGGCACATAAGGTTTCGATTAGGCAGAACACAGGTGGTACCGTATTACCCCTACATGATGCAACTTAAGTTTTTAAGAAGTGCTCCTGGACATTAAAAAATTACAGATTCACAATAAAACAGATTCAGACAGACCAATAAATGAGTCACATGGTTGGATAAATGTACGTAGGCTTGAGAGAGAGAAGAAAAAGAATATACAAAATAAGCTTAATGGTTTTAAAAAAAAGGGTAAAGTCTTTAAAAAGACAGAGTACAGATAGTTATAGATTAAGAGAAATAAAGTAAAAATAAGCCACGTAAAAATGGAAAATTCACAGAGAGTCTGGATTATGTACATTGTGTTTTCTTTAAAATTTTTGACTGTAAAGGAGCTAAGTACAGAGAGTCATATCATTATATGGGCTGACAAGTGGAACCAGAATGGAAATCATGAGAGTATGACTTCAGAATTTGGGTCTAAGGATATGATGCTTCGAAAAGGGTCTTCTTTTGTTTTCACAGAGGATGAGACCCTGTGGATTTCTTCTATTCCAATTTGGTATGATAGACCACACCCTCCTGAAAGGTTGCTGTGAACACCCTCAGAAAATTACTTCACTCAACTGCCAACTGAGATGACCCTGCACACAGGTTACACCACAAAAGATCTAATTAACGACGCCCCCATTCAGCAGGAAGCAGTTTGGAGAGAAAAACTGCGCCCATGTTCCCAAAATATTGTTTATAAATGTTCTTTTACATTTAAAGGGGGAAATGATATAGGTATAAATAATTTGCATTGGTATGGATTTTAAGGTCAATTTTGTTACATGTATATGTATTTCTGATCTTGATTAAGTATTGTGATTGTGCAGTTCATTTAATAATGTAACATGTATAGCTTGTTAATGGATAATCATCAATAATGGTCAAGCTTGTAGTCATGTTAGTTAGATTCTTTAGAGGTGCATAGATATATTTCAGATAATGCATTCTTCATTTCTTCCAAAGACTACAGAATACGGCATTTAAATGTTTTAATAACTTAGGGTTTTTCATGACAATGAGACACGTCTGCTCCTGGCAGCACCAATCTACTTCAAGAGGAGTATGGGCATCGAAGAGGATCATTATGGAGTTTGATAGCCATTTGGGCAAGAAACTGCTCTTGCCTGGACTATTGCATAAACTGGACACAGAGAACCCGCAGAGAGAGGACTGATGAACTTGCCTAAAGGTGAGATGATCTTTTGGGGTTCCTGATTCATGAGAGTCTGCGAGACATTCTGCAGGACACAACAGAAAGTGACTGAACTGTCTTTGGAATTTCCTGCTTCATGAAATGTCTGCTGGATACTGTGGGCCTGAAGGCCGAAGATAGATGCCCCAACGGTACAAAAGAACTGTGGGTGACTGTCCAGGCAGCGAGATGTCTCTGTCATTTCTAGAGCGTTTGATTTCTTGTTTACTTAGGTAGTTTTATATCCTTCTGGAGTCTTTGATGGAGTTGAAGAATGGATAGTTATAGTTTTCCTTAGTTATGATAAAAGATAAAGTAGATATAAATATTGTAACTGTAATTCTTACTTGATAACTCTTTTGTTATATGTAATTTTACTATGTTAAAGTTAAAGCCTTTCTTTTTTGTTTAAACAGAAAAAGGGGAAATGATGTGGGAATGATTTCTTATTAATAAAGAAACTGCCTGGCCCATTCAATAGGCCCACCCTTAGGTGGGTGGAGAAAACAGAACAGGATTCTGGGAGAAGGAAGCTGAGTCGAGGAGTCATCATGATGTTCCCATGCCAGACAGACGCAGGCTAGAATCTCCCCGGTAAGCACACCTTTGGGGTGCTACACACCTTATAAGAAATGGGCTAGTCAAGGTGTGAGAGTTAGCCGAGAAGAGGCTAGATATGATGGGCCAGGCAATGTTTAAAAGAATACAGTTTCTGTGTAATTATTTCAGGGCATAAGTAAGCCATGAGGGCAGCCGGGTGCTGGGGACGCAGCCCGGCCGCTGCTCCATCAACAATTACCCTGAAGCCCAAACCATAAAAAGACTCAAATAATAAAGAGACCAATCTCCCTCTTGAAATTGATGCAAAATTTCTCACTAAAATACTGCCAAAGCATTTCCAAGAACACATCAAAGAAAGCATCCATGACAATCCCAGAGATGCAGGAATGTTTCAATAAATGAAAATCTGTCCATGTAATCCACCATATAAATAAACTGAAAGAAATAAATCATGTGATCATGTCATTAGAGGCTGAAAAATCTTTCAACAGACTCCATCATAAATCATGATAAAGGTCTTGGAGAGATCAGGGATTAAAGGAACATATCTAAACATAATAAAAGCAATATCCAGAGCAACAGCCAACATCAAATTAAATTGAGAGAAACTAAAAGTTTTTCCACTATAATTAGGAACAAGACAAAATTTTCTTCCCTTTCCATATTTATTCAAAATAGTACTTGTAGTTTTAGCTAAGGCAATAAGACAGCAAAAAGAGAAGAAGTGGATACAAATTGGAAAGGGAGAAGTCAAACTTCAGTTATTGTAGATGAAATGATTTTATAAGTAAGTAACCCCCAAAAAGGCTGAGAAAGAAATCAGAGAAGTATCACCCTTTACAACAGTTACCAACAGCATAAAATATCTTCGGATAACACTAACTAAAGGATCCAAAACCTGTTTCACAAGAACTTTGTGTCTTTAAAGAAAGAAATTGAAGAAGATATCAGAAAATGGAAAGATCTCCAATGCTCTTGGGTAAGTTGGATCAACATAATGAAAATGGCAATCTTACCAAAAGCAATCTACAGATTCAATGCAATCCTAACCAAAATCCCACCACAATTCTTCACAGACCTTGAAAAAACAATAATCAGCTTTATATGGGAAAAAAACAAGGATAGCCAAAACAATCCTGTACAATAAAAGAACTTTTTGAGGCATTTACATCCCTGATTTCAAACTCTAGTGTAAAGCTATAATATTAAAAACAGCTTAATATTGGCATAAAAAAGAGACACATGGACAGATGGAATTAAATTGAAGACCCTGAAATTAATTCACACACCTACGAACACCTGATTTTTGACAAGGAAGCTAAAGGATACAATGGAAAAGAAAACATCTTCAAGAAATGATGCTAGTGATGTCAGCATGTAGAAGAATGCAAATAGATCCATACCTATTGCCATGCATAAAACTCAAGTTCAAATGGAACAAAGACCTCAACATAAATCTAGAACCTGATAGAAGAGAAAGTGGGAAGTATCCTTGAATGCATGGGCACAGGAGACCAGTTTCTAAATATAACACATGTAACACAGACACTGAAAGCAACAAAAAATAAATGGGACATCCTGAAACAGAAGCTTTTGTAAGGCAAATGACATAGTCAATAAAACAAAATGGCAGCCAAGTGAAAGGGAAAATATCTTCAACAACCTCACTTTGTTCTAAGGACTGTTCTCCAAAAATATATAAGTAACTCAATAAAGTAGAAATCAAAATACCAAACAATCCAATTAAAAATGGGGTACATTTAGGTTGTTTCTAGGTTCTGACTAGTATATATAATGCTACAATTAACATAGTTGAGCACATGTCCTTGTGGTATGATTGAGCCTCCTTTGTGTATATACCCAAAAGTGGTATTGCTGGGTCTTAAGATAGTCTGTTTCCTAATTTTCTGAAAAACTGCCATACTGGTTTCTAATACAGCTGTACAACCTAAATGCCCCTCTACCAAAGAATGGATGAAGAAAATGTGTACATTTACACAATGGAGTATTACACAGAGGAAAAAAATTGCAACCTGAAATTTACAGACAAATGGATGCATCTAGAAAACATCATATTGAGTGAGGTAACTCAGACCCAGAAAGACAAATATAATATGTACTCACTCAAAAATGTTTAGACATGAAGCAAAGAAAAAAGCCTACAATTCACAACACCAGAGAATGTAAATGACAAAGAGGATCCTCAGAGAAATATACATTGATCTAATATACAAATAGAAAAACTCAAGGTCTCCTGGTTAAATTGGCAGTATGGGGAGTTCAGGACAGGGTAGAAGGCGAGGAGGAGAAAGAGAGGGGAACAGAGAAAAATATATAGCTCAATAAAACGATAAAAAAGACAAACATGAAAAAATGGGGGACAGATAAAAACTGAAGATTCTCAACAGAAGAATCTCAAATGCCCAAAAGGCACTTAAATAATTATTCAACATCTTTAGCCATCAAAGAAATGCAAATTAAAATGGCTCAGAGATACTTGCTTAT
The DNA here is from genome assembly GCA_902806775.1 of Microtus agrestis. Taxonomy (NCBI): domain Eukaryota; kingdom Metazoa; phylum Chordata; class Mammalia; order Rodentia; family Cricetidae; genus Microtus; species Microtus agrestis. Next base: position 25,980 of record CADCXT010001424.1, on the reverse strand, counting down.
GGAGTTGGATGCTTAAAAGAAATCTCACACTATCTCAGAATTGAGAATAAAAGATGGTTATTTATTTAGGGGTAGACTCACAAATCAATATTCTCTGCTGGAATGGAGAACAGCAACTGAATCCCTCAGCCAGAAAAGAGGTTGGCTGGTTTTACATGTGTTTAAATAGTACAAGAGGCTACAGGTTGTAGGATTTCCTACAGCACTTCCCCTTTTTGTTTAATAAAAGCGTTCTAAGCCTAATATAAAATTATATACAATAAGAAAAATATATTCTATAATTATTTTATCCTAATGAGTTTAAGTCTTATATAATAAATAACTTGATGAAGTCATAAGAGGAAAGTAACTACAGTTCTCTAGTCTTCAACTCCATTGAAGAATCAAGAAGGGAAATAATATTACTTGAGTAAGCAGGAAGTGCAATCAAGCAACTTCCAAAATGAGCAATATATGACAGAGACAATTAGCCACCCGAGCAATCACCCAAAGTCTCATTTTGCAATGTTGAAGCAACCAACTTTGGCTAAGGCCTAATGTAAATGACAGACCATTTTCAGAGGTAGAAAATTTTTCAAAACCATCTTACTCTGTATTAGCAAGATTTGACAGTTTTTTTCCATGTGTCCTGCTTATCCATTTCTGGATACCATGTACCTTGACAGTGATTGAGGTATTGCCCAAAAGCCAATTGTGCCAAGAAGAAAACAAACTCCAAGTGGAGTGTCTCGGGTGCTCAACATTCTTTCTGAGCAGCATATGTCTCAGGCGGTTGATCCATGGCTTCTCCCTGACTCTGCCCTTCTTTCTCCCAGCATTCAACCTAACTTTCCCTGCCTACCTAAGCTCTTCTTTGCTATAGGTCCAAAGCAGTTTCTTTATTCATTAACCAATAAAAGCAACACATAGACAGAATCACCTCCCACACCAATCTTATACCAGTCAGAATGGCTAATATTAAAATCACTGATGTAAGCTTAAGAGGATATAGAGTAAGGGGAACACTCCTCCATTGCTGGTGGGAATGCAAACTTGCACAGTCACTTTGGAAATCAGTATGGCAGTTTCTCAGAAGATTGCTAAACATTATACCTCAAAACACAGCAATACCACTCTTGGCATATACCCAAGGGATGCACACTTACACAGCAAGGACATTTGTTCAACTATTTTCATAGCAGCATTATTTGTAATAGCCAGAACCTGGAAACAACCCTGATGTGGGACAATTATCTTGTACCCTGTAAAGATTTATCCATTGAATTGCTTTAATAAAATGCTGATTGACCAGTACCCATGCATAAAGTTTATGTATGATGACCAGGCAGGAAGTAGAGGTAGGGCAATGAGGACAGGAGAATTCTGGGAAGAGGAAAGACTCAGTCTGCTATTGTCACTCAGACATAGAAGAAGCAAGAGAATGCCTCCCTGATAAAGCATACCAAGCCATGTGGGTAACATTGACAAAAATAATAGGTTAATGTACAATGTAAGTGTTAGTTAATAAGAAAGCCTGAGCTAATAGGCCAACCAGTTTATAATTAATGTTGGCCTCTGTGTGTTTCTTTGGGACTGAACATTTGCAGGACTGGGCAGGACAGAAATCTCTGTCAACACAAACTAGATGCCCTTCAAGCAAAGAATGGATAAAGAAAATGTGGTACATTTATACAATGATATCATGATAATTTCAGGCAAATGTATGGAACTACAAAAAATCATCCTGAATGAGGTAACCCAGACCCAGAAAGAGTATGTATTCAATCATAAGTGGATATTGGACATCATGCAATGGATAACCAATCTATAGTTCATGACCCAAGAGAAGATAGGTAACAATGAGAACCCTAAGAGAAACATACATGGATTCCCCCTCCCTCCGGGAAGGGGAAATAGTCAAGCTTTCCTGAGAAAATTGAGATTGTGAGATTGGGATTTGAATGAAGCGTGAAAGGGGAGAAGGAAGGGAGAAGAGGGGTAGGATGACTTGAGTAATGAGGATGATCCAGATGGAGGAAAAGAGAGGGAGAGCAAAGAAAGAGATATCTTTATTGAGGGAGTCATTATAGGTATAGCAAGAAACCTGGAAATAGTGAAATTCCCAGTAATCCACAAGAATGACTTCAGCTAAGACCTTAAGCTATAATGGAGAGTACACCTGAACTGTTCTTCCCCTGCAATAACATTGATTACCTTAACTGTCATAGAAACTTTTTCCAGCAACTAATGGAAGCAGAGATCCAGAAATAACACTGGGATGAGCTCCCAGAATCCAGTCGAAGGGAGGAATGAGCAAAATGGTCAAGACCATGAAAGGCATACCCACAGAAAGACCTGAACTGTGCTAGTGGGAGCTTGCTGACTCTGGACTGACAGCTATGGAACCTGCATAGGCCCAAACTTTGTTCCATGAATGTGGGTGACAGTTGTGTGGCAGGGGCAGTCTGTGGGGCCACTGGCAGTGGGACTAGGATCTATCCTTATTGATTGAACTAATCTATTTGGAGCCCAATTTCATTGGAGGAATACCATCCTTAGCCTAGAGAGAAGGGTGTGTTTTGGTCCTGCCTCAAAGTGATGTGCCAGACTGTTAACTCCCCATAAAAAGCCTTACCATCTTTGAGGAGTAGATTGGTGTTGTAATAGGAGTGGCAGGCTACATTCCTGGTGCCCAGCTGCCTGCACGGCGAGCTTTATCTGAAATAATTACACAAAAACTGTATTCTTTTAAACACTGCCTGGCCCATTAGTTCCAGCCTCTTATTGGCCAGCTCTTACATATTGATCTAACCCATTTCTCATAATCTGTGTAACACCACGAGCTGGCTTACCAGGAAAGATCTTAACCTGCGTCTGTCTGGAATGAGAGAATCATGGTGACTTCCTGACTCAGCATCTTTCTCCCAGCATTCTGTTCTGTCTACTCTGCCTACCTAATTTTCTGTCCTATCAGAGGCCAAGCAGTTTCTTTATTACTTAACCAATGAAACAACAGATAGAAAGATGACCCTCCCCCATCAGATTGGTGGTGGTGTGGGTGGAAGTTAGGAGAAGCAGGAGTAGGGGAGGGATAAGAAATAGGAATTTGTATGTAAAATGAGAAAAGATTGGTTTAAAAAAATAAAGAAAAAGTGGAAAAAAGAGAAAAAGACTTGGCTCAGTAAAATGTAGTATAATATTTAAGCATAATATTATATTAACTGGCTATTTTATAACAATATCAGATGAAATGTATAGGCTCCAAAAAACATCCCATGATACTCTGAAAGGGATACCAATCATTAAATTGTAAAAATAAAATAGATAATGAACACACAAAGACAACAGATTTCAAAATGATAACTAGACAAGCTTACTATGCTTTTCATGGTATAGTATTACAAAGTCAACCCCAAAATTCACTGGAATAATATTGCAGCTTTCAGATAGGCTTAACATAATCATTTCCTAGCAAAGAATTTATGATTACTAAACAAAAACTGTGAAAAACTATATTCTTTCCTGTTAATAGTCAACTTCACACACCATGATCAGCGAAGAAAATAATTACCTAGATCAGATTGACCTGTAGGCATGTCCAGGATGGTGTCTTATTAGTTGTTTTAAGAGAGCCCAGCCTACTGTAGGCAGTACTATGCACTGATTAGATGACCTTTATCAAAAAGTTAGCTAGGCCAAAGCCTGAGCAAGGTGTCTGGTTCTCCACAGTTGTTGCTTCAAGTTTCTAATTGAGTTTCTTCACTGACTACCTTCAATGATGGATTGTTGGCTATAAACTAAAATAAACCCATTCTTTTCAAAAGTTGCTTTTAGTGAGAGTCAAAGCATCAAAACGAAAGTAGAGCACCATGTAAGTCTATCTTTTATGTCACTGAGGAGACTCAAGTATGAGTCTCAATGGCACAGTCAGGGTCTGTGCAGAACAATGCATAAGAGAGTTATTCACAGAAATGAGCTTCTGAGCTTCACAACTTCTGTTCATTGGAATTTTATAATTAGGTGTATCAAGAACTAACCTGTCTTCGTTTTCCCACTGGTGCGGGAGAATTGTCTGCATTCTGTCAATCATGTTATAAATAAACGTTGTTTGGCCAGGTAGGAAATATAGGCAGGAAAACCAGACAGGAAGTAGAAATGATGTAATAAGAACAGGAGGATTCTGGGAAGGAGGAAGTTAATTCCTCCCTCTCCTGCCCAGACCACAGAAGCAGCAGGATGCGATCAGCCTCACTGAAAAAGGTACTGAGATGTGAGCATTAGCCAGTGAGAAGTTAGAGCTAATGGGCCAATCAGCCTTATAATTTATGGAGATCTATGTATGATTTTCTTTGGAGCTAAACAGTTGTGGGGTACCTGGCAGGATAGAAAAAACCCCAACAACAAACAAGCAGGCCTTGCCCCTTCATGTTACACCCCATTTTCCCTGTTGTATAAGGATGGTTAGTGTTATGATTGTGTTTTGAATCTTTAAATGGATGTAGTGTGGAGAAAAAGAGTAATAATCCTTTTAGATTATAGATAGATAGAAGCTTCTTTTGTGTTATATGTTTAAGATCATGCATAACCTAAAGATTCCATGCTTTGAGGAAGAAAGAATGACTGATGGACCTTGGAGGTCATTTCCTTGTAAAGGGGAGATAAAATAAATGGGGTAACAATGAAGGGAAACATCACACTCTTTAGCATGCATATCTTATCTTTTCAAGGCATTAAGTATGCATTCTTTTTATATTATTATTTTTTTTCATTCCTTCCAACCACTACCCAGGTTTCCAGGACTCAAGGAGTGCAGGAAATAGCAAAGTGTGCCTAAAGTAAACATTTGAGCTATAGGGAACTTACCATAAAACTCACATGAGAAAACCATGAAAATCGTAAAATAAAAGGTAAGAAATAATGAAGCAAATGGAAGGGGGTGCATTGTCCATCTGGTGTAATACTTTGGGAAGTAGTTTTAGAATATAAGTTGTTATATATTAATGTTTTGAAAAATATTGTTAGAACAAGTAATATATGAAGATATACAGTTGTATGTTGACAATTTGAAAGGGCATTTTCCAGATTACATGGAAGGAAGATTAAAGAAAACTTTGGAAAAACAAGGGAGAAAGACAAAAAAATTATGCCCTTAGTCTTCAGGACAATTCCCAAGTTATCTAAGTCAGTAATTAAGCAAGGAGGCCTGAGTCTTGCCTAGATGGCTCAGCTATATTGAAGAGCAGAGACACAGCACATTGCTCCTACCTAGTATCTTGATTTGCAACCCAGATCCTGCAAGTGAGGTGTTTGGGATCCATTAGGGAAATGGCAAGTTAAAGAGTGGTGGCTGTAGTAGACATAACAAAAAACTACATCTCCCTTTATGTGACATTCGTAGTCTCTCTATATTTCTGCTTATATATCTTTCCCCCACCAATTCTTTAAATAAAGACCTGTTTATATTAAAATTTTTAAATCTCACAGATGACCTTACTGTAGAATATTGGCACAGTGGGTTAAAACTTAACTTGTTGCGGAAAGATATAATAGGAAAAGAGCTTGCCTCATTTACTATGCTGATGAGTGATAGAGTGCCTTGCTTATAACGTAGAATTCTTATGTGATTACAGATGACATTGCTTAGCTGATTAACACAAAAATGAATGTAAATTGAGACCAACTGTCTTCCATTTTGGTCTGTCTGGCTTTGGGCAAACAATATCAGGAAGGAGAGATATGTATTCCTTTAAAGCGGCAACAAGTTCCTCAGTTCTAAGCCAATCACTTTGCCCCTACAAAGGATTTAGGGCAGCTTCAGTCCTTGGCAGACAGCTGTTTTCTGTGATAGAGAGGCTGCCTCTCATTGTGTGTGCTAATTAACTACAGTTCCAACTACTGACGATCATATTATTGTCTCTTTTTGCAATTTGTCTTTTTATTCTGCCTTGAAAATCTAACAACGATGGTGGAAAGATGTGTTTGTATCATCTCTGGAGAAGAAGAACAAATACTTTGGACCATTGAAAACCGTTGTTTCAGGCAAGAAGTGGCCTGGAATTGAGAAATAACACAGTGACTATATTTCTGAAGTGTTTAGTAATCCTATTTGTGCAGGTAAGTCTGGTCAGGGAAAAAGCCTACAGGATTGGTTACATTAATAACTCTCGACATTTTGGGAGTTGTTGCTTTAACAACTGAAATCCCAGTGAGCTCAATTCAACTATTCTCGACTGGCTACAGCCCTGTGAATTACATGGTACTTAATATGTCACATGTATTACCAACACGTTTGTTTGACAACAGTTCCTTAAAATTAGAGCAGATACAATTGGGAAATGATTGGGATCTGCCTCCTAGGTGCTCGGACACATAATAATAATAGCAATGATTTGGTCCAATTATGGTGTCACATCTAACAAAAGTAAGAGGCTTTTGATTAGACTGTTTCTCCTGCTACTACTGCAAAATAATTTTCAATAATCTTCAAGGTTTTAATTGCATTAGATTGTTAAAGCATCCCTTTTAGTTTTTCTAGGCATAGTTTCTGTTAAGATTATCTATCTTGCCATTACAGTCTGGTGTTGAGCATTGCAGGGAAATACCCCTTGACTCAGTGCCAAGATTCCTCTTGAATATTTAACAAATAAGAAACAGAAGGTGTAGGGTTAATGACCTTAAAGCCTCAGCAAAGAAGAAATTCCCTGCAGGAAAGCTGACTGGTTGATAACATGTACAGGTAGTTAGGATCTAAGGAAGTCCATATCCTAAGAACCTCCATTAGAATCCATGAGCAGAAAACATTTGACAAGGAAATCAATATCCCAAGAACCACCATTAGATTTCAGGTGCAGGGAAACTACTTACAAGAAAGTTAGCATATAGAAAATAACCTTTGGAATTTATGAGATTAGAAGTGCAGAAAATGAATGTACCGATGTAATCTTCTATCCCAAAATTTTCTTCTGCCCTAAAAAGTCCCCAAGCCCCTGTACTCTTGTGTCTCCAGTTCCACAGAGAGACTGTTGCTCTTCCTTGATCTAAATCAAGGGCTATACGCTTTTGTTGAGTTTGGTTTCCTTTTACTTTTATTTTTTCATCACCTCTATCAGTACTGATTTAACATAAGGAGCACAGAAATCTCTGAGTGAGTGAAGTACTGAATGAATATGTGTCTTGACACATTAATGACATTATGAGGACTTTAAAATCAGCAGGCACTTGAGAAAATGGCAAAGCTGTTTCTCAAATTGGATAGGCTAAAGAGAGATCACAAAGTTTTCTAAGGATTCCATGTATGAATGTTTATGAAACATTCTCTGTCTCTGTTTTTCTGTCTGTCTGTCTGTCTGTCTGTCTGTCTGTCTCTATATACATACATATATATATATATATATATATATATATATATATATATATATATTCACACACACACATTTTGAACACTGTGGATCAGTGAATTTTCAAGTTACTTCAGCATAGGAAAATTGATGTGTGATATGTTCTTTTCTGTATCTCCAAAATTAATCAATGCTATGCACCCAATATTATAAAATTTAAAGAAAATATATCATGTGTGCAATTTTAGTAATAATTTACATAGTTCTTCCCCAAATCATCATAAATAAAATTCTAACAAAAAACAGCTTTGAAGTGCTATATATATTTTTTCCTTATAGTGGTTACTTTATTGTGACAGTGACATACCTAAAAATGTGTGTACAAAGTCTTAGTGAACTTCCTGCTATCTCTGGTATATCATCATTTGACAAATACAAGACGGTATAAGAACATAAGAAGGCCAAAAGTTTCAAAATTAAGATTATAAAAGTAAGTTCCAATCCATTTTAAAAAAATAACCAATTGCCATCATTCACATATGTTGGTCTAAAAAGTTCAGTATGTTTACTGCCTTTTGTGTTTTGCATACAGATGAAGAGAAAACTAGTATGGTGATAAAAAATGCTGGTGAGACAAATCCAGGCAATCTTTGTTAGAATTACTATTGATGTGATGAAACACCAGAAGCAAAATCAACTTGTAAAGCAAAGGTTTTGGTTGGTGTTTTTTGATTACACTTTCATTCTGTTCATCAATGAAGAAAATCAGGGCAGTTACCCAAACCAAATAGGGACTTGGAGCCAGGAAATGATGTCGAGGCTATGGCAGAATGCTAGTTACTGACTTGTTTCTCATAGATTGCTCACTCTAGATATTTTTAACACTTAGGAACACCAGATAAGGAGTGACACCACCAATAATGGGCTAGGTACTTCCAAACCAATTACTAATTTAACAAATGTACTAGAGGATTGTCTGTAGCCTGTTTGAGGGAGGTATTTTCTTAAGTGAGGTTCCCTTCTGTCAGATGTTTCTAGCTTATGTCAATTTGACATAAAACTAACCCACATATGGGTCTTATTCTTGGCCATATGCTATAATGTTATAACACCTATGAATACTCATTGTATTTAGAATATTGCACTTTTTTTTTAGTATTTAGCTAGTACCTTTTCTTGCTTGCTCAAAATTTGTAAACATGTTTGCAATTGTAGAGTCTCAGCTCTTGTCACATTTTTAAAATGCTGAAGAATTACAGGACATTCAAAAGCAGCAATGTGAAAATACACAGTTATAAATATAGACACAAGTAGCAGAGCAATTGCAGACTGTGAAGTTTAGTGATGTTTTTCTTCATGTTTCCCTTTAGTTATGTTTAAGTTCCATTTAATTGGAGACCCTTCAAAAGACTAACAAGCATTGAATAGATCAGATTTGACAGTGTATTTTTAGAAAATATAAATATAGTTACAGCATCATGGATCTGGCACTGCTAAAACATAAACATATGATATATGACTTTCTTAATATGTGTCATTCTAATAAATGGAAATTTCTTTCACTTTTTTTTTCAAGGAGAGGCTTCTTTGTTCTGTCTACCTGGCTAGCTTAACCCTGAAATAATCACACAGACTGTATTAATTAAATCACTGTTTGGCCCATTAGCTCTAACTTCTTATTGTCTAACTCTTACATCTCAGTTTAACCTATTTATTTTAATCTGTGTATCTTCACATGGCAGTAGTTTTCCAGGAAATATTCAGCACATCTGTCTCTGGCAGCTCCATGGTGTCTCTCTGATCTTTTCCTTCTCTAAGTATTCAGATATGTCTTCCCTGAATACCTATGTTCTGCTCTATAAATAGGCCAAAGCAGTTTCTTTATTCATTAACCAAAAAAAGCAACACACAGATGAGACTCCCACATCAGCTCTTATTGGTTTCAGTAATAGTAACTTTCTAACACCAGTATTTCTTACCCAATATTTTTACGACACCCACATTGCCTAGAGAAGGGGTAGATGGTTTTGGTCATTCATTGGATTATGGATATTTGTCATGGTTTAGAAGGTTATCTACAAGTTATATTGGTAATGATCAGAAAAAATGCTAAACAAAGAAAATGTTTTGAAAAGAAAAAAAAATGGGGATATAGACATGATAGAACAAAAGTGTAGGTTACTGAATCTACTCTGTAAAGAAAAAAAAAGGAGGATATAGATGTTAGGATAAAAAGGTAGATTATTGAATCTTATTTTTAAAAGCAACTACTATTTTTAAATGTTTTACATTGCATTGGACTTTTGTATATTATATATGAATTTTATATGGAGATTAGTTTTGTTAGAAAACACTGTATAATATTTCTACTTTTGTTCAAGTTATTTTACATATATAACTAATTTAACAATGTAATGTGAACTTGTAGTCCTTGAAAATTATTATTACCAATTATTTAGGATAATAAGGAAATTCAGGTTAGTAGTTAATAGCCTAGTATAATCAAACTTATAGTCACATTACATAAGGTTTTAAGGTAAAACAAAGATATATTTAGATGACATTTTATCTTCAAATGCTTCAGAAATCTACAAAATATTACATTTAAGATGTTTTAATAGCAGGTTCTTTTCTATGAGAATGAGAATTGTCTGATCCTGAGAGTATCAATCTACTTCTGAGAAGGTAATGGGTATAGAAGAATCTTCACATGGAATTTACATTTTCTGTGGCAAAAGTAAGCCATTGAACAAAAAAATGCCCTTGCTTCAAGTGCTGACAATATGCTGTCCTGTAGAAGTAGCGGCAGGCCGCTTTTTGGCACTCAGCTCCTGGCCACTGGATAGCTTTACCCAAAATAATTACATAAAAACTGAATTCTTTTAAACACTGCCTGGCCCATTATCTGTAGCCTCTTATTGGCTAACTCCCACATCTTAATTATACCATTTCTAATAATGTGTGTAGCACCATGAGGTGGTGGCTTACAGGGAAAGATCTTAACCTGCGGCCGTCTCAGAGATGAGAGGCATGGCATATGCTTACTTCCCTTCTTCCCAGCATTTTGTTTGGTCTACTCTGCCTATCTAAATTCTGCCCTATCAAAAAGCCAAGGCAATTTCTATATTAACCAATGAGAGTAACACATAGACAGATGACTCTCCTCCATCACAGTCCTATTTGAACCAGCAGGCCATAAAAGAAAGTGACTGCCAAACACTGTCAAGAAATGGAGTGACAGCCCTTCAAACTGTACTGCTCCACAAAGTGAGCTCCAAGAGTTCCAATAAACATCCAGGAGCAGTGATCAACCTAGGGAACTCTGATCAAGTTCCAGGAATACTGAGTGACCACTGAGATGACTGGAACCTTGGCCTTGACTTTACCAAGAGGAGCAACCATCTGAGCCTTGGATCCACTGGCACCTGGAAGCATGATCACCAGAGACACAAATACACCAATCAGGGGAAAAGACAGGTAGACAAGGTAAGAACACACTCAACACCACAAAGAGCAAAATGACACCAACAAAAACTAGTGGTTCTAAAACAACAAAAGTTGAACATTGCAATACAGATGAAGCAGAAGAAAATGACCTAAAAATAACTTTAGAAGAACTTTGAGGCTCTTAAAGAGAAAATGAAAAATTCTCTCAAAGAAATGAGGAAACAACAAACCAAAAATTTGAAGAAATCAACAAATCTGTTAAAAGAAAACCAAGAAAAAAACAATCAAACAGGTAAAAGAAATGATTCAAGAATTAAAAACTGAATTAGAGACAATAAAAAGAATACAAACAGAGGGAATTCTCAAAATGGAAAATATGGAAAAACAATCAGGAACCACAAAAGAAAGCATAAACAACAGAATAAAAGAGGGAAAAGAGAATCTCAAGTGTTGAAGATATGATAGAGGAAATAGATTCATCAGTCAAAGGAAACAATAAATCTAACCAAAGTTTAACACAAAATATCCAGGAAATATGGCATATTATGAAAAGACCAAACCTAAGAATAATAGGGATAGATGAAGTAGAAGCACAGAGAATATATTCAAAAAAATCATAGAAAACTTTCCCAACCTATAAAAAGATATGGAGATACAAGAGGCTAACAGAACACCAAATATTCTAAGCCAAAAAAAATTTCCCATGTCTCCTGATAATCAAAACACTACACATAAGGAATAAAGAAAGAATATTAAGAGCTGCAAAGGAAAAAGGCCAAGTAACATATAAAGGCAGACCTATCAGAATTATACCTGACTTCTCAATGGAAACAATGAAAGCCTGATCAAGTATTATGCAGACATTAAGAGACTATGGATGCCAGCCCAGACTACTATAACCAGCAAAACTTTCAATCAACATCAATGGAGAAAACAAGATATTCAATGACAGAACCAGATTTAATCAATACCTAGCCACAAATACAGGCCTATACAAAGTAATAGAAAGAAAACTCCAAGCCAAGGAAGTTGGCTACATCCTCAAAAACAGAGACAATGGATGATCTCATGGCTACAAATCCAAAAAGAAGGAAAACACACAAATAACATCACCAACAATGAAATCTAAAATAACAGGAACTAGTAATCATTTATCATTAAAATCCCTTAATATAAATGGACTCAAGTCACCTGTAAAATGACACAGGCTAACAGATTTAATACAAAACAGAATCCATCCTTTTGCTGCAAAGACAGATATCACCTCCAAGTAAAGGGTTGGAAAAAATTTTTTCCAATCAAAGCGACTTTAGAAACAAGCAGGGGTAGTCTATCTAACAAAATAGACTTAAAACTAAAATCCTTCAAAAAAGACAAAGAAGGACATTTGAAGAAAGACACTTAAAAGAAATATGAAACTAGCTCAGAATTGAGAATAATAGAGGCTTATTTATTTAGGAGTAGACTTACAAATCACAGTCCTCTGCTGGAATGGAGAAGAGCAACCAAATCCTACAGCTGGAAAAGAGATGGGATATGTGCTTTTCTTTGGCATAAATAGTATTAGAGGCCACACCAAAGTTGGCAAGTAACTTAAAGGCTACTGAAGATAGGACTTGCTACAGCAGACATTTCATATTTGCCACAACAAAAACCCATCAAGAGGAAATCTCAATACTGAATATCTATGCTCCAAATACAGGGGTACCATCATATGTAAAAGACTACTAAAGTTTAAATCACATATTAAGCCCACCCCACACACTAATACTGGGATATTTCAAGACTCTACTCTTACCAATGGAAGCTTAACAAAGAAATAAGTGAACTAAGAGATATTATGACTTAAATGGACTGAATAGACATTTATAGAATCTTTTATCCAAATATAAAAGGAGATACAGTCACATGGTAAACAAACCACACAAAGATATCCCCCCCCAAAAAAAGAAAATTATACACCAACCTGACTCATGAAACACTGACACAAAAATTGGTGTGGGACCATGGTCTGTATCCTGTCAATTATATTTTAAATAAAGGCTGATTGGCCAGTAGCCAGGCAGGACATATAGGTGGGACAACCATACAGGAAGTAGAGGTGGGTCAAGGAGAACAGGAGAGTTCTGGGAAAAGGATGCAGTCTCAACCCAGACACAGAAGAAGCAAGATGTGACTGCTTGGTGAAAAAGGTACCAAGCCATGTGGCTAACATATACTAGAATAATGAGCTAATATTTGTTGTAAGAGTTAATAAGAAGCCTGAGTTAATGGGAAAATCAATTTATAGTTAATATAGACCTATGTGTGATTTCCTTGGGACTTAAAGATTGTGAGAACCAGGCAGGACAGAAAACTCATTTAACAAAAAAAAATACTCAATAAAATACTGGCAAGCTGCATACAAAAACACATAAGAAAAAAATCCAGTGCTTCAATGTCGGTCTCTGTCTCTATCTCCATCCATCGACAGATGAAGGTTCTATGGTGATATGCAAGATATTCATCAATATGGCTACAGGATAAGGCCATTTCAGGTTCCCTCTCTTCAGCTGCCCAAGGAACTAGCTGAGGAATCTCCCTGAACACCTGGAAACCCCTCTCGAGTCAAGTCTCTTGCCAACCCTAAAATAGCTCCCTTAATTAAGATATATACTTCCCTGCTTCCATATCTACCCTTCCTTTATCCCAATCATCCCATTCCCCCAAGCTCTCCTATTCTCCCCTTCTCACTTTTCTCTCCCTACTTCACCTTACCCCATCCCACCCCACCCCCAAGTTCCCAATTTTTGCCCGGCAATCTTGTCTACTTCCAATATCCAGGACGATAACTATATGTTTTTCTTTGGGTTCACCTTCTTATTTAGCTTCTCTGGGATCACGAATTATAGGCTCAATGTCCTTTATTTATGGATAGAAACCAATTATGAGTGAGTACAACCCATGGCCATCTTTTTGGGTCTGGAGATAGAGACAGAGACCCACATTGGAGCACCGGACTGAGCCCCCAAGGTCCAAATGAGGAGCAGAAGGAGAGAGAACATGAGCAAGGAAGTTAGGGCCACGTGGGGTGCACCCACCCACTGAGACAGTGGGGAGCTCACCAAGGCCAGCTGGATTGGGAAAGAAAAGGCATGGGATAAAACCGGACTCTCTGAACATGGTATACAATGAGGGCTGATGAGAAGCCAAGGACAATGGCACTGGATTTTGATTCTACTGCATGTACTGGCTTTGTGGGAGCCTAGCCTGTTTGGATGCTCACTTTCCTAGACCTGGATGGAGAGGGGAGGATCTTGGACTTCCCACAGGGCAGGGAACCCTGGCTGCTCTTTGGACTGGACAGGGAGGGGGAGAGAAATGGGGGAGGGGAAGGGAAATGAGAGGCAGGGAGGAGGCAGAAATTTTTTCAATAAAAAAAAGAAAAAAATCATGTGCCATGACCTAGTATACTTCGTCCCAGGGATGCAGGGATGCTTCAACATATGAAAATCTGTCAATGTAATATGAACATATAAAGAAATGAAAAAAAATATGATCAACTCAGATACTAAAAAAGTCTGTGACAAAATACAACATACGTTCGTGTTAAAGGTCTTGGAGAGAGCAGGGGTACAAGGAATATACATAAACATAATAAAGGTCACATACAACAGGCCAACAACCAAACTCAAACCAAATGGAGATAAACTCAAACAATCACACTAAAATCAAGAACACGAAAAGTTTTTCCACCCCGTCCATATCTATTCAATATAGTACTTGAGTTTCTAGCTAGAGCAATAAGACAACAAAAGAAGATCAAAGGGATAAAAATTGGAAAAGAAGTCATCAAACTCACTATTTGCTGATAATATGATAGTTTGTGTAAGTGACATCAAAAATTCTACCTAAAAACTGTTGTAACTCATAAATAATAATGTAGGAGGATACAAGATTCACTCAAGAAAAAAAAATCAGTTGTCTTCCTTTATACAGTTGATAAATGAGCTGAGAAATAATCAGAGAAACATCACTCTTCACAATAGCCAGAAATAATAAAACATATCTTGGAATAACTCTAACAAAAAAGTAGAAGACCTGTATGACAAGAATTTTAAATCTTTGAAGAAGACACCAGAAATTGCCATTTTTACTATGTTGATCCTCCCAATCCAAGAGCAAGGGAGATCTTTCCATTTTCTGGTGTCCTCTTCACTTTCTTTCTTCAAAGACTTAAAGTTCTTGTCAAATAGATCTTTCACTTCCTTGGTCAGATTTAACCCAAGATATTTTATGCTATTTGTGGCTATCATGAAAGGTGATGTTTCTCTGATTTCCCTCTCTGCTTCCTTATCCTTAGTGTATAGGAAGGCAACTGATTTTTTGGAGTTGATCTTGTATTCTGTCACATTACCAAAGGTGTTTATCAGCTGTAGGAGTTCTATGGTAGAGTTTTTGGGGTCGCTTATGTATACTATCATATCATCTGCAAATAATGAAAGCTTAACTTCTTCCTTTCCAATACAAATCCCCTTGATCCCCTTATGTTGTCTTATTGCTATTGCTAGAACTTCAAGCACTATATTGAAGAGGTATGGAGAGAGTAGACATCCTTGTTGTGTTCCTCATTTTAGTGGGATGGCTTTGAGTTTTTCTCCATTTAATTTAATGTTAGCTGTCGGCTTGTTGTAGATAGCTTTTATTATATTATATATAAAAAAACCAATAATAGCCTTTGCTGGAGAGGTTGTGGAGAAAGGGGTACACTCATCAATTGCTGGTGGGAATACAAACTTGTGCAACCACTTTGGAAAGCAGTGTGGCGGTTTCTCAGGAAAGTCGGGATCAACCTACCCCTGGATCCAGCAATACCACTCTTGGGAATATACCCATGAGATGCCCTATCATACAACAAAAGTATATGCTCAACTATGTTCATAACAGCATTGTTTGTAATAGCCAGAACCTGGAAACAACCTAGATGCCCTTCAATGGAAGAATGGATAAAGAAAATATGGAATATATACATATTAGAGTACTACTCAGCAGTAAAGAACAATGACTTCTTGAATTTTGCATACAAAAGGACGGAAATAGAAAACGCTATCCTGAATGAGGTAAGCCAGGACCAAAAAAGGAACCTGGGATGTACTCACTCATATATGGTTTCTAACCATAAATAAAGGACATTGAGCCTATAATTCACGAATTATATAGAAGCTAAATAAGAAGGTGAACCCAAAGAAAAACATATTGGCAAACTCTTGAATATTAACCTTTATCGGGCGATGAAAGGAGACAGAGACAGAGACCCACATTGGAGCACCAAACTGAAATCTCTAGGTCCAAATCAGGAGCAGAAGGAGAGAGAGAGCACGAGCAAGGAACTCAGGACCACGAGGGGTGCACCCACACACTTAGACAATGGGGATGTTCTATCAGGAACTCACCAAGGCCGGCTGGCCTGGGTCTGCAAAAGCATGGGATAAAACCGGACTCACTGAACATAGCGGACAATGAGGACTGCTGAGAACTCAAGAAAAATGGCAATGGGTTTTTGATCCTACTGCACATACTGGCTTTGTGGGAGCCTAGGCAGTTTGGATGCTCACCCTTACTAGACCTGGATGGAGGTGGGTAGTCCTTGGACTTCCCACAGGGCAGGGAACCCTGATTGCTCTTTGGGTTGACGAGGGAGAGGGACTTGATCGGAGGAGGGGGAAGGAAATGGGAGGCGGTGGCGGGGAAGAGGCAGAAAGATCTATTTGACAAGAACTTTAAGGCATTGAAGAAAGAAATTGAAGAGGATACCAGAAAATGGAAGGATCTCCCTTGTTCTTGGATTGGGAGGATCAACATAGCTAAAATGGAAATCCTACCAAAGGCAATCTATAGATTCAATGCAATCCCCATCAAGATCCCATCAAAATTCTTCACTGATCTTGAGAGGAAAATAATCAACTTTATATGGAAAACAAAAAACCCAGGATAGCCAAAACAATCTTATACAATAAAGGAACCTCTGGAGGCATTACCATCCCTGACTTCAAACTCTATTACAGAGCTTCAGTAATGAAAACAGTGTGGTATTGGCATAAAAACAGAGAAGTCGACCAATGGAATCATATAGAAGTCCCGGATTTTAACCCACAAACCTATGAACACCTCATTTTCGATAAAGGTGCTAAAAGTATACAATGGAAGAAAGAAAGCATCTTCAACAAATGGTGCTGGTACAACTGGATGTCAACCTGTAGGAGAATGAAAATAGACATATATCTATCACCATGCACAAAACTCAAGTCCAAATGGATCAAAGACCTCAATATCAATCTGAACACACCGAACCTGATAGAAGAGAAAGTGGGAAGTACCCTACAACAGATGGGCACAGGCGATCGCTTCCTAGGTATAACCCCAGCAGCACAGACATTAACGGCAACATTGAATAAATGGGACCTACTGAAACTGACAAGCTTCTGTAAAGCAAAGGACACTGTCACTAAGACAAAAAGGCAACCCACTGACTGGGAGAAGATCTTCACCAACCCCACACCAGACAAAGTTCTGATGTCCAAAATATATAAAGAACTCAAGAAACTAGACTTTAAAATGCTAATTAACCCAATTAAAAAATGGGGCACTGATCTGAAGAGAGAATTCTCAACAGAAGAAGTTCAAATGGCCAAAAGACACTTAAGGTCATGCTCAGCCTCCTTAGCGATCAGGAAAATGTTTGCAAAACAACATTGAGATATCATCTTACACCTGTCCGAATGGCTAAAATCAAAACACCAATGATAGCCTTTGCTGGAGAGGTTGTGGAGGAAGGGGTAACCTCATCCATTGCGGGTGGGAATGCAAACTTGTGCAACCACCTTGGAAAGCAGTGTGGTGGTTTCTCAGGAAATTCGGGATCAACCTACCCCTGGATCCAGCAATACCACTCTTGGGAATATACCCAAGAGATGCCTGATCATATGACAAGGACATTTGTTCAACTATGTTCATAGCAGCATTATTTGTAATAGCCAGAACCTGGAAACAACCTAGATGCCCTTCAATGGAAGAATGGATGAAATGTGGAATATATACACATTAGAATACTACTCAGCGGTAAAAAACAATGACTTCTTGAATTTTGCATGCAAATGGATGGAAATAGAAAACACTATCCTGAGTGAGGTAACCCAGACCCAAAAAGATGAACATGGGGTGTACTCACTCATAATTGGTTTCTAGAGATAAATAAAGGTCAGTGAGTCTATAATTTGATATCCTAAAGAAGCTAAATAAGAAGGTGAACCCAAAGAAAAACATATAGCTATCCTCCTGGATATAGGAAGTAGACAAGATTGCCGGGCAAAAAATTGGGATCTTTGGGTGTGGTGGGAGGGGGGTAAGGGAAGAAGGGGAGAGAAAAGTGAGAAGGAGAGATTGGGGGGAACTTGGGGAAATGGGATGATTGGGATAAAGGAAGGTTGGTTAGGGGAGCAGGGAAGCACATTTCTTAATTAAGGGAGCCCTCTTAGGGTTGGCAAGAGACTTCGACCTAGAGGGGCTCCCAGGTGCCCAAGGCGATGTCCCCAGTTAGTTCCTGGGGCAGCTGAGGATAGGGAACCTGAAATGACCCTATCCTATAGCCATACTGATGAATATCTTGCATATCACCATAGAACTTTCATCTGGCGATAGATGGAGATAGAGACAGAGACCCACACTGGAGCATTGGACTGAGCTCCGAATGTTCCAATGAGGAGCAGAAGGAGGGAGAATATGAGCAAATAAGTCAGGACCACAAGGGGTGCAACCACCGAAGGAGACAATGGGGCTGATCCATTGGGAGCTCACCAAGGCCAGCTGGACTGTAACTGAAAAAGCATGCGATAAAACCGGACTCTCTGAATTTGGCAGACAATGAGGGCTGCTGAGAAACCAAGGACATTGGCACTGGGTTTTGATCCTACTTCATGTTCTGGCTTTGTGGGAGCCTAGCCAGTTTGGATGTTCACCTTCCTAGACCAGGACTGAGGGGGGAGGACTTTGGACTTTCCACAGGGCAGGGAACCCTGACTGCTCTTCAGACTGGAGAGGGAGGGGGAGGAGTGGCCGGAGGGGGGAGGAGTGGGAGGAGGGGGAGGGAAGTGGGAAGCGGGGAGGAGGCAGAAATTTCTTTTTGTTTTTCAATAAAAAAGAAATCTTTAATAAACTAAAAAAAACAGAAAAGGAGTAAGTGATATAATTATATTTTCATTAATAATTTAAAATTAACAACAAGAAAAAAAGAAGATTTCTCTAACAACCAAAGCCTAGATAAACAGTGAAAGAAGGAATGAATATATGGGAAAACTAGGTTTAAATACAGACTCAATAGAAGGTCCAAAATATTCTGTGGGAAGCCCAGAAGCTTATATAGTACTTCATGATTGTCCCAAGTTGGGCCAATATGAGCACATTTTTTTTGTATTTCACTCAAAGAACTGTATGTAGTATAGAAAATCAGTATAGCTGGTTTAGAAAAACAACACTCACAGTAACAAAAGGGTAGTAATCATTGGTATAAGTAGAATTTTTCTATGATATTCTGAATTAAACAAAGGTAGTAAAATAATGAATTTTTAAAAGGGAGACTTTCCAGATGAAAATTCCTCATCAGAATATGAAAGTAATCATGACTAGCATTTAAATTCTCCTCTGAAGGAATTCAAATATTTTAAATTTTAATTATTCATTGTCTCCCTGACAATATTTTTATATCTTGAAGTTATAAAATTTGAAAACTATACTGAACTATCTTTTGAACCTTAACTTTGAACTTGTGAAATATTTCTTAATAAAAAGAAGAATTTGTGATAAACATTAATTCTAAAATCTGCTGGATTATCCCCTGAAAATGTAGTTATTATCATTACTCTTTCAATCCATCAAATCATAAAACAGAGAACTGTGATTTTTATATTCTACGATTCATAAGAAAAAAAGGTGGCTAAATATTTAAAAAAGGAACTTTAACAGAATTATCTATTTTCTTTAAATACATAGAAATGGAAACATCTTACTCCATAAAGAATTCAGTGTTTGGCTTAATATCAATGTTAATACTTATTTTTACACATTATAATAAAATCTACCATTAATACATATATTTTAACATTTTGGTTTTTTTAAATTTAAGATGCAGAGAACCTGACAAATTTGTAAAACTGTATTGATCAGGAACTTTGTAAAAAATTCAACATCACATTATTCAAAAACTTAAGGTTAAGAATTATATTACTTTTCTTTTTTTACACTAACTAAATAAAATTTCTCAGAAGGAATTAAAAACAAAAACAAAAAAAATTCAACATTATCTTTGGTTTCCTTAAGCATAACCTGAGTACAAGGCAAAGACATCTCTCAGCTCACAGTTCTGACCAGCTGCTTAAAAATATGTGCTTAGAAAATTGAAATATTAAGCTTTATATGAACACATTGGTACAAGTTTTACTCACTTTTACTGAAGTCAGACACTTATGAAAGAGACTGCCAGGGTTAAACAAGTAATTGTCACTTTATTTTACCCTTGTATCATTATCTAAATTTCAAACTCTTCAGGTAAAGAGTTTCTGCTTTTTTTCTTGAATTTATCAAAATTTTGTTCTGTTTTTCACAAAGGTTTTCGTCGTGTAAAATTTTGTCAAACTAAAGAGAAAAGTCTGAAAGTTAAGTTCTGGAAAGTTACAAGTGATAATATTTATAGTAATGCCATCTTTTTTGGAGTTTGGTAGTCAATAGAGATTAATGGGAGTAAACTAGAGATGTGGAGTGTCTATTCCAAATTCATTATTAGATAATGACATCAATTAAATGATGATAATCTGGGATAAATAAATATGAATATTTGGTCACCATATATGTATTAGAATTCTGTTTTCTATACTTCAAGAACATATAAAAGTTCTGTAGAATTACCAGTCCTGGGATATTTTTATCTTTCTGTATTACATGTCTGAATGTATGGCCTAAAATCTTAAGGGTATTTTCCCCTGCTATCTGTTCATGAATCTGAGAAGTAGTTGTGGACATGTAGCATACCTAAAGAAAAATGAGTTTCAGAAGACAAGTTTAAGACACAGGGAAAATGTTACTTACGGTAACAATCAGGGTGGGTATAGTATATTTAAGAAAGAACATCAAGAAAGAGGAATAAAAAGAATAAATGAAACAAAGAGTTGGTTCTTTTAGAAAATCATCAAGATAGATAAACCCTTATCCAAATTAACCAAAAGGCAGAGAGAGAATAAACAAATTAACAAAATAAGAAACAAAAAGAGGGGGCATAACAGCAGACAATGAAGAAATCCAAGAAATGATTTGGTCATACTTCTAAAGCTTTTACTCCATAAAATTGGGAAATGTAAAAAAAGGGTGATTTTCATAAAGGATACTACTTACCAAATTTAAATCAAGATTAGGTAAAAATATAAACAGACCTGTAATCCTCAGGGAAGTAGAAGTATTCATTAAAATTCTCCCAACCAAAAAGTACAGGTGCCAGATGGTTTTAGTGTAGAATTCAACAAGACTTTCAAATGAGTTGATGCCAATACTCCTCAAATTATTTTACAAAATACAAACAGGAGAAACATTTTCACATTCATTTTATGAGGACAGAGTCATCCTGATATGCAAACCACATAAAGATTTGATCAAGAGAATTACCAACCTATTTGCTTCATGAACATTGAAGCAAAAGTATTTAATAAAATACTTGCAAATAAAATTTAATAACTCACCAAAAATATCATCCATTCATGTGAAATTCCCTTCCGGATTCTATGAATACCATTGGTAAATTGGTGCAGGAGAATTGTCTGTATTCTGTCAATCATGTTATAAATAAATGCTGATTGGCCAGGCAGGAAATATAGGCGACAAAACCCGACAGGAAGTAGAAATGATGTAATGAGAACAGGAGAATTCTGGGAAGGAGGAAGTTGATTCCTCCCACTCCTGCCTAGACCAACAAAGCAGCAGGATATCATCTGCTTCACTGAAAAAGGTACTGAGCCACATGGCTAACATAGATCAGAAAAAATGGGTTAATCAAGATATGAGAGTTAGCCAGTGAGAAGCTAGAGCTAATGGGCCAATCAGCTTATAATTTATGGAGACCTATGTGTGATTTTCTTTGGGGTAAACAATTGTGGGGTACCACATGGGACAGAAACCCCAACAAAACAAACAGGACCCCTTCATATTACAGTAAATAAAGAATTTTCTTTGGGCCTATTGCAGCACAGAATAGGGCAAGTAAAAATTCCAAGCACTTAGGGGAGGAGCTGGTAGGCAGAGTCAGAGAGAAGCCATGTAGCTGTCACAGGAGACAGACACAGGACACTGGATAGAAACTTACCAGTAGATCACAACCACATGGTGTTACACAGATTAATAGAAATAGATTAATTTAAGATATAAAGGCTTTCTAGCAATACATTTAAGTTATTGGCCAAGACTTGTTTTAATTAACACAGTTTCTGTATGGTTATTTAGGGATTCGGTTGCTGGGAAAATCAAGCAGCCTCCAGCTACAGATTGGTGTGTCAACGTAGGGCTGACAATATCTAAGTAAAACCTGAGAAAGTTTAAAAAGGAATTCTACACACAAGAGAGCAGAGTTAAGTATGGTTTCTTGGTAGCTGGCATTTTCTTTCTTTTCTAACTTTCTTTATTTTTTTTGGACAGTATCTGCTTGATGGCGGTGAGTAGGGATAATGCAGCTCCTTTAAAAGAGGTCTTCCCTGTAGAAGAATGAAAATAGACCCATACCTATCACCATGCACAAAACTCAAGTCCAAACGGATCAAAGACCTCAATATCAATCTGAACACACTGAACCTGATAGAAGAGAAAGTGGGAAGTACCCTACAACAGATGGGCACAGGCGATCGCTTCCTACGTATAACCCCAGCAGCACAGTCATTAAGGGCAACATTGAATAAATGGGACCTACTGAAACTGACAAGCTTCTGTAAAGCAAAGGACACTGTCACTAACACAAAAAGGCAACCCACTGACTGGGAGAAGATCTTCACCAACCCAGCAACAGACAAAGGCCTGATCTCCAAAATATATAAAGAACTCAAGAAACTAGACTTTAAAATGCTAATTAACCCAATTAAAAAATGGGGCACTGATCTGAAGAGAGAATTCTCAACAGAAGAAGTTCAAATGGCCAAAAGACACTTAAGGTCATGCTCAGCCTCCTTAGCGATCAGGAAAATGTTTGCAAAACAACATTGAGATATCATCTTACACCTGTCAGAATGGCTAAAATCAAAAACACCAATGATAGCCTTTGCTGGAGAGGCTGTGGGGAAAGGGGTACCCTCATCCATTGCTGGTGGGAATGCAAACTTGTACAACCACTTTGGAAAACAGTGTGGCAGTTTCTTAGGAAATTTGGGATCAACATACCCATGGACCCAGCAATGCCACTCTTGGAAATATACCCACGAGAGGCCCGATCATATGACAAGGACATTTGTTCAACTATGTTCATAGCAGCATTATTTGTAATAGCCAGAACCTGGAAACAACCTAGATGCCCTTCAATGGAAGAATGGATGAAGAAAGTGTGGAATATATACATATTAGAATACTACTCAGCGGTAAAAAACAATGACTTCGCGAATTTTGCATGGAAATGGATGGAAATAGAAAACATTATCCTGAGTGAGGTAACACAGACCCAAAAAGATGAACATGGGATGTACTCACTCATAACTGGTTTCTAGAGATAAACAAAGAACCTTCATCTGACGATGGATGGAGATAGAGACAGAGACCCACACTCGAGCACCAGACTGAGCTCCCAATGTTCCAATGAGGAGCAGAAGGAGGGAGAATATGAACAAAGAAGTCAGGACCACAAGGGGTGCACCCACCCACGGAGACAATGGGGCTGATCCATTGAGAGCCCACCAAGGCCAGCTGAACTGTGACTGAAAAAGCATGGGATAAAACCTGACTCCTTGAATTTGTCGGACAATGAGGGCGGCTGAAAAGCCAAGGTCAATGGCACTGGGTTTTGATCCTACTTCATGTTCTGGTTTGTGGGAGCCTAGCCAGCCTGGATGTTCACCTTCCTAGACCAGGTTTTAGGGGGGAGGACTTTGAACTTTCCACAGGGCAGGGAACCCTGACTGGTCTTCAGTCTGGATATGGGGGGAGGAGGGGGGGGGGGAGGAGTGGGAGGAGGAGGAGGGAAATGGGAGGCGGGGAGGAGGCAGAACTTTCTTTTTTCCAATAAAAAATACTAAAAAAATGGAGGATAACTTACAAACTTTGGTTGGATATCTAATGGTTAAAGCACTAGTTATAATATTCTTATGGGAGACCTTGAACTGCTAGGTAAAATTCTTACAAGAAACAGTTTCCAATAGAGAGATTAAAACAGCTGCCTAACAGGTACTCAAGCAGGTAAAGTATAAATCAACACATAAAGTATACAGTAATCAACAAATACAGTATATTAATTATAATTCAGATATGGCAAGCATGTATATTAAATGTAAAACATATTCTACAATAGTTTTATAAAAAATGCTGCTTATTGCTAAACCTTTTCAGTTTTGCTAGTTAAGATATTAAACTCTTAATTTAAAACAGTAGCCTGTCTGATATAAAAGGACAGGATAGAATCTGGAAAATGGTTTAACAAAATATTGACTATGATCAATGTTTCATATACTAAACAGTAGATTCATTGATAATTTTAAAATTGATTCCTGGACAATTGCCTTTGCTAAATTCAAAGGCCAAAAACAATGGTCTTTTCCCAGATCATTGCTACAATTTATGCACTTAAAGGATTTTATGCTAAATTTTACAAATGGCTCTTCCAATGGAGGAACTGCATATATGGCTAATAATAAGAAAAATTATGGAGCATAACAAGGCTCCTTCAAAGCAACTCATAAACGTTGCCAGCAGATCCTGATGCAAACGGATCGGGCTTGATGACACCAAGCTGACCTTTGCTAAGAGAAGGTGAAAAAGCTCTTGCAATGCATCATGAAAAAACCCGACCTGTATATATATTTGGGGTCGAGGATGTGTTTGTGCTTTTTTCACAGAAAGAAAATAAAATCTGGACGTGATGTCAAGGCTGCGGACACAGAGGAGTTCCAGACTTCCAGAGGTGATTGAGGAGAGGTCCTTGGTCCGTTCTTCCCTGCCCCCAAGGAAAGGAGTGCCTGCTGACAAAACCAGCTACACCACTCTGCAAGGAGTCATCCTGTCTCCAGAGTCCAGGGAGACCCGGCTGACATAAGTGCCAGGATGTGCTTCATGTAGCTGAATCCAGCTCGCCTCACCCAGGTTCCCCCACCTGTCCTGGAGCACAAATGCTAAACTGCTTCTGCAGCTTGAACTATGGTCTTCTTTGGAGCTGAGATGCAGACTAAACATCAGACTGCTTTAAACTTTGGGACACAGAACTCATTTTAATTAAAATATTAACCTCTCTTCACTTAAGAAGGGGGAAAATTGGGGGTTCCTGTCACTGTTGCTCAGAGACTGGAACTGGTGGTATTTGATAACAACAATGTATGTCATTGTACTCCTACTGAAATTGATCTAATGATATCTGTAACTTCTTATAGATGTTGGGAAACGTTTGACACATGCTGTAAAGTGTTTGGGTTTAATGCATATGTTAAAAATTTTAGATTTTGATCCCTTTTACACTGCCCTAATTTTTGGCAGGCAGCACATGTAACTTTATGTGGAGTAGGCACTTAGGAAGGAACACATACCATAGGCCAGACTAAAAGGTGAATACTGGGTTGGGAAAAAGCCCTTTCTTCTTGTCTGGAGATGGAGTTATTGGTGCCAAATTATATCATTATATCTTTTGTTTGAGAAGCTCCTCACAGTCTTTTCATTAATGATAGACACAAGGGCCCAATGACGGGAGTTAGTGTGGATCCTCGCCTGAATAGCACACCATACAGAGGTTGTAGAAACCGGCTCAACATGGCATGGTACAGGTATGTGGACGCTCTCCACATGGCCTAAGGCAGGGTGCCCTGTGATCTGTTTACTTTAATCCTGCTAGATGCCTTTTATTTGAGGAGCTCCAAGGACGGGTGACTTATGGCAGGATAATGCCCCTACCTAAGACAGGGCCCTGGGAACCCTAGGATGGGTAAGGGGGAAAGTAAAAAGGCCTGGTCCCCACCTGATCTAA
>CADCXT010001421.1:0-114209 GCA_902806775.1 Microtus agrestis | reverse complement strand
ACTGAGACAAGGAGAGACCCTCCTCTCGGGTGGTGAAGTGATCCCTCTCTCCTGGGAACAGAGGGGTGCCCGATGACTACTAGGTCGAGTGGGGACCAGGCCTTTTTTTTTCCCCTTACCCTTCCTAGGGTTCCCAGGGCCCTGCCTTAGGTTGGGGGATTATCCTGCCATAAGTCGCCCGTCCTTGGAGCTCCTCAAGTAAAAGGCATCTAGCAGGATTAAAGTAAGCAGATCACAGGGTACCCTGTCTTAGGCCATGTGGAGAGCACCCTCATACCTGAACCATGCCATGTTGAGCCGGTTTCTACAACCTCTGTATGGTGTGCTCTTCAGGCGAGGATCCACATTAACTCCCGTCATTGGGTCCCTGCGTCTGTCATTAATGAAAAGACTCTGAAGATCTCCTCAAACAAAAGATATAATGATATAGTTTTGGCACCAGTAACTCCATCTCCAGATAAGAAGAAAGGGCTTTTTCCCAACCCAGTATTCACCTTTTAGTCTGGCCTATGGAATGACCACATTCCTAAGTGCCTACTCCACATAAAGTTACGTGTGCTGCCTGCCAAAAAAATTAGGGCAGTGTAAAAGGGCTCAAAATCCAAAATTTTAAACCTATGCATTAAAACCAAACACTTTACAACATGTGTCAGACTTTACCCATTATCTATAAGCAGTTACAAGTATCATTAGCTCAAATTCAGTGGGAGTACAATGACCTACATTGTTGTTATCATATATCGCCAGTTCCAGCCTCTGGGCAACAGTCACAGGAACCCCCAATTTTCCCCCTTCTTAAGTGAAGAGAGGTTAATATTTTAATTAAAATGAGTTCTGTGTCCCAAGGTTTAAAGCAGTCTGATGTTTAGTCTGCAACTCAGCTCCAAAGCAGACCAGAGTTCAAGCTGCAGAAGCAGTTTAGCATTTGTGCTCCTGGACAGGTGGGGTAGCCAGGGTGAGGCGAGCTGGTTTCAGGTACATGGAGCACATCCTGGCCCTTATGTCAGCCGGGTCTCCCTGGATTCTGGGGGCTGGGTGACACCATGCAGAGTGGTGTAGCTGGTTTTGTCAGCAGGCACTCCTTTCCTTGGGGGTAGGGAAGAGCGGACCAAAGATCTCTCCTCAATCACCTCTGGAAGTCTGGAACTCCTCTGTGTCCGCAGCCTCGACATCACGTTCAGAATTCATTTTCTTTCTGTGAAAAAAGCACAAACACATCCTCGACCCCAAATATATATAGGTCGGGTTTTTTCATGATGCATTGCGAGGGCTTTTTCACCTTGTCTTAGCAAAGGTCAGCTTGGTGTCAACAAGCCAGATCCGTTTGCATCAGGATCTGCTGGCAACTTGTATGAGTTGCTTTGAAGGAGCCTTGTTATGCTCCATAATTTTTATTATAATTAGCCATATATGCAGTTCCTCCATTGGAAGAGCCAATTGTAAAATTTAGCATAAAATCCTTTAAGGGATTTTTTTGCTATAGCTTTAGCAAAATACAGGTGCATAAATTGTAGCAATGATCTGGGAAAAGACCATTGTTTTTGGCCTTTGAATTTAGCAAAGGCAAATATCCAGGAATCAATCTTAAAAATTATCAATGAGTCTACTGTTTAGTATAAGAAACCTTGATCATAGTCAAAATTTTGTTAAACCATTTTCCAGATTCTATCCTGTCTTTTTATATCAGACAGGCTACTGATTTAAATTAAGAGCTTAATATCTTAACTAGCAAAACTGATAAGATTTAGCCATAAGCCTCATTTTTTATAAAACTGTTGTAGAATAAGTTTTACATTTAATATACACACTTGCCATATCTGAATTATAATTAATATACTGTATTTGTTGATTATTGTATACTTTATCTGTTGATTTATACTTTACCTGCTTGAGTACCTGTTAGGCAGCTGTTTTAAGCTCTCTATTGGAAACTGTTTTTTGTAAGAATTTTACCTAGCAGCTCAAGGTCTCCTATAAGAATATTATCACTAGAGCTTTAACCATTGGACATCCAACCAAAAGTTTGTAAGCTATCCTTTTTTTTTTTTTTTTTTTTATATTGGAAAAAAAGAGAATTTCTGCCTTCTCCCCGCCTCCCATTTCCCTCCCCCTCCTCCCGCTCCTCCCCGCCTCCCCCCTCCTCCCCCTCCTTATCCAGACCGAAGTGCAGTCAGGGTTCCCTGCTCTGTGGGAAGTACAAAGTCCTCCCCCCTCAATCCTGGTCTAGGAAGGTGAACATCCGAACTGGCTAGGCTCCCACCAAGCCAGAACATGAAGTAGGATCAAAACCCTGTGCCATTGACCTTGGCTTCTCAGCAGCCCTCATTGGGTTCACCTTCTTATTTAGCTTCTTTAGTATCACAGAATATAGACTCAATGACCACAATTTGTGACTAGAAACCAATTATGAGTGAGTACATCCCATGTTCCTCTTTTTGGGTCTGGGATACCTCACTCAGAATAGTGTTTTCTATTTCCATCCATTTGCATGCAAAATTCGAGAATTCATTGTTTTTTACTGCTGAGTAGTACTCTAGTATGTAAATATTCCACACTTTCTTCATCCATTCTTCCACTGAGGGACATCTAGGTTGTTTCCAGGTTCTGGCTATAACAAACAATGCTGCTATGAACATAGTTGAACAAATGCTTTTGTCATGTGATAGGGTATCTCTTGGGTATATTCCCAAGAGTGGTATTGCTGGGTCCAGAGGTAGGTTGATCCCGACTTTCCTGAGAAACCGCCACACTGATTTCCAAAGTGGTTGCACAAGATTGCATTCCCACCAACAATGGATGAGGGTACCCCTTCCTCCACAACCTCTCCAGCAAAGACTATTATTGGTGTTTTTGATTTTAGCCATTCTGACAGGCGTAAGATGATATCTCAATGTTGTTTTGATTTGCATTTCCCTGATCGCTAAGGAAGTTGAGCATGACCTTAAGTGTCTTTTGGCCATTTGGAATTCTTCTGTTGAGAATGCTCTGTTCAGCTCAGTGCCCCAATTTTTAATTGGGTTATTTAGCATTTTAAAGTTTAGTTTCTTGAGTTCTTTATATATTTTGGAGATCAGGCCCTTGTCTGTTACTGGGTTGGTGAAGATCTTCTCCCAATCAGTAGGTTGCCTTTTTGTCTTAGTGACAGTATCCTTTGCTTTACAGAAGCTTCTCAGTTTCAGGAGGTCCCATTTGTTCAGTGTTTCCCTTAATGCCTGTGCTTCTGGGGTTAAACATAGGAAGCGATCTCCTGTGCCCAACTGTTGTAGGGTACTTCCCACTTTCTCTTCTATCAGGTTCAGTGTGTAAAGATTGATATTGAGGTCTTTGATCCATTTGGACTTGAGTTTTGTGCATGGTGATAGATATGGGTCTATTTTCATTTTTCTACAGGTTGAAATCCAATTGTACCAGCACCATTTGTTGAAGATGCTTTCTTTCTTCCAATGTATGTTTTTAGCTCCTTTATCAAAAATGAGGTGTTTATAGGTTTGTGGGTTAAGATCCGGGTCTTCTGTACGATTCCATTGATCGAGTTCTCTGTTTTTATGCCAGTACCAGACTGTTTTCATTACTGTAGCTCTGTAATAGAGTTTGAAGTCAGGGATGGTAATGCCTCCAGAAGTTCCTTTATTGTATAAGATTGTTTTGGCTATCCTGGGTTTTTTGTTTTTCCATATAAAGTTGATTATTGTCCTCTCAAGATCTGTGAAGAACTTTGATGGGATTTTGATGGGAATTGCATTGAATCTATAGATTGCTTTTGGTAGAATTGCCATTTTTACTATGTTGATCCTCCCAATCCAAGAGCAGGGGAGGTCCTTCCATTTTCTGGTATCCTCTTCAATTTCTTTCTTCAATGCCTTAAAGTTCTTGTCAAATAAATCTTTCACTTCCTTGGTTAGCGTTACCCCAAGATATTTTATGCTGTTTGTGGCTATCGTGAAAGGTGATGCTTCTCTGATTTCCCTCTCTGTTTCCATATCCTTTGTGTAAAGGAGGGCAACTGATTTTTTGGAGTTGATCTTGTATCCGGCCACATTACTAAAGGAGTTTATCAGCTGTAGGAGTTCTTTGGTGGAGTTTTTGGGGTCGCTTATGTACACTATCATATCATCTGCAAATAACGAAAGTTTAACTTCTTCCTTGCCAATTCGAATCCCCTTGATCCCCTTGTGTTGTCTTATTGCTATCGCTATCACTTCAAGCACTATATTGAAGAGGTATGGAGAGAGTGGACAGCCTTGTCTTGTTCCAGATTTCAGTGGGATGGCTTTGAGTTTCTCTCCATTTAATTTGATGTTAGCTGTCGGCTTGGTGTAAATAGCTTTTATTATATTTAGGTATGTCCCTTGTATCCCTAATCTCTCCAAGACTTTTATCATAAAGGGATGTTGAATTTTGTCAAATGCTTTTTCTGCATCTAATGAAATGATCATATGGTTTTTTTCTTTCAGTTTATTTATATGATGGATTACATTGATAGATTTTCGTATGTTGAACCAGCCCTGCATCCCTGGGATGAAGCCTACTTGGTCATAATGGATAATTTTTCTAATGTGTTCTTGGATTCGGTTTGCCAGTATTTTGTTGAGGATTTTTGCGTCGATGTTCATGAGCGAGATTGGCCTGTAATTCTCTTTCTTGGTTGAGTCTTTGTTTGGTTTTGGTATCAGAGTAACTGTAGCTTCATAAAAGGAATTTGGCAACGACTCTTCTGTTTCTATATTGTGAAATACCTTAAGGAGTATAGGTATTAGGTCTTCTTGGAAGTTCTGGTAGAATTCCGCATTGAAACCATCTGGACCTGGGCTTTTTTTGGTAGGGAGGTTTTTGATAACAGTTTCTAATTCTTCACGACTAACAGGTCTATTTAGATCTTTCACCTGGTCTTGGTTTAGCTTTGGTATATGGTATTTATCTAAAAAAGTGTCCATTTCTTCCACATTTTCCAGTTTTGTGGCATACAGGCTTTTGTGGTACGATCTCAATATTCTCTGAATTTCCTCTGTGTCTGTTGTTATGTCACCCTTTTCATTTCTGATCTTATTAATTTGTATATTCTCTCTCTGCCGTTTGATTAGTTTGGATAGGGGTTTATCGATCTTGTTGATTTTCTCCAGGAACCAGCTTTTTGTTTCATTGATTCTTTGGATAGTTTTCTGTGTTTCTATTTTATTGATTTCTGCCCTCAGTTTGATTATTTCCAGTCTTCTACTCCTCTTAGGAGAGTCTGCTTCTTTTTTTTCTAGAGCTTTCAGGTGGGTTGTTAAGTCTCCAATGTGTGCTTTCTCTGTTTTCTTTAAGTGGGCACTTAGTGCTATGAACTTTCCTCTCAGGACTGCTTTCATAGTGTCCCATAAGTTTGAGTAGGTTGTTTCTTTATTTTCATTGAATTCAAGGAAGACTTTAATCTCTTTCTTTATTTCTTCCTTGATCCATGTGTGGTTCAGTAGTTGACTGTTCAGTTTCCATGAGTTTGTAGGCTTTCTGGGTGTAGCTTTGTTGTTGAATTCTAACTTTAGTCCATGGTGATCTGATAAGACGCAGGAGGTTATGCATATTTTTTTGTACCTGTGGAAGTTTGCTTTGTTACCGAGTATGTGGTCAATTTTCGAGAAGGTTCCATGAGCTGCAGAGAAGAAGGTATATTCTTTTCTTTTTGGGTGGAATGTTCTATAGATGTCTGTTAAGTCCATTTGATTCATTACCTCCATTAATTCTCTTATTTCTCTGTTAGGTTTCAGTCTGATTGACCTGTCCATTGGTGAGAGAGGAGTGTTGAAGTCTCCTACTATTAGTGTGTGCGGTTTGATGGCAGCCTTGAGTTTTAGTAATGTTTCTTTTACGTACGTGGGTGCTTTTACATTAGGGGCATAGATATTCAGGATTGAGACTTCCTCCTGATGAATTGTTCCTGTTATGAGTATAAAATGTCCCTCTCCATCTCTTCTGATTGATTTAAGTTTGAAATCAACTTTGTTCGAAATTAGTATGGCCACCCCTGCTTGTTTCTTAGGTCCATTTGCTTGATAAGCCTTTTCCCAGCCCTTTACTCTGAGTAGTTGCCTGTCTTTGTGTTTGAGGTGTGTTTCTTGTAGACAGCAGAGTGTTGGATCCTGTTTCCGTATCCAATCTCTTAGCCTGTGCCTTTTTATAGATGAGTTGAGTCCATTGACATTAAGTGATATTAATGTCCAGTGGTTGTTCATTCCGGTCATTTTTCTAGTAGTAGAGTTTGTGTGTTTCCCTTCTTTGAGATGTGTTGGTGAAGGGACTCTAGATATCTGAGTTATTGTGAGCCTTGTTGGACTCCTTGGTTTGTGATTTTCCTTCTATTACTTTCTGTAAGGCTGGATTTGTGGCTACATACTGTTTAAATTTGTTTTTATCTTGAAAAATTTTGTTTTCTCCATTTATAGTGAACGAAAGTTTGGCTGGGTATAGTAGTCTGGGCTTGCATCCATGGTCTCTTAGTTTCTGCAGTACATCTATCCAGGACCTTCTGGCTTTCATGGTTTCCAAAGAGAAGTCAGGTGTAAGTCTGATGGGTTTGCCTTTATAAGTAACTTGGCCTTTTTCCTTTGCAGCTCTTAATATTCTTTCTTTATTCTGTATGCTTTGTGTTTTGATTATTATATGGCGAGGGGATGTTCTTTTTTGATCCAGCCTATTTGGTGTTCTGTAAGCTTCTTGGATCTTCATAGGTATATCTTTCTTTAGATTGGGAAAGTTTTCTTCTATAATTTTATTAAATATATTTTCTGGACCGTTGAGCTTCACTTCTTCTCCTTCTTCAACTCCAATTATTCTTAGGTTTGGTCTTTTTATTGTGTCCCAGATTTCCTGAATGTTTTGTGATGAGAGCTTGTTGGATTTGCTGTTTTCATTGATCAGTGCGTTTATTTTCTCTATGGTATCTTCAGCGTCTGAGATTCTTTCTTCAATCTCTTGTATTCTGTTGGTTATACTCGTTTCTGTAGTTTCTATTCGTTTACCTAGATTCTCAATGTCCAGACGGCACTCTGTTTGTGTTTTCTTCCTTGTCTCCATTTCAGTTTTCAGGTCTTGAACTGATTCCATTATCTGTTTGATTGTTTTTCCTTGGTTTCCTAGGGTATCATTCACTGATTTATTCAATTCTTCAAACTTTCTGTTATACTTCTCATCTATCTCTATGAGGGTATCATTCACTGATTTATTAAATTCTTCAAACTTTCTGTTATACTTCTCATCCATTTCCATGAGGGCGTTTTTTACATGCTGTTTAAGGATGTCAATCACTTTCAAAGATTCCATTTTTTCTCCTTCTTCTTGATTAAGGTGTTCATGTCCTCCTGATGTGGGGTCCCTGGGTTCAGGTGGTTTCACGCTGTTTTTCAGATTGTTGGGTGAATTCCTGCATTGGCGTCTGCCCATCTCTTCCGCCAAATGCTCCCCTAAGGATCTTCTTTTACAGGATCAGGTCTCCTTGCCCACTGATGTTACTTCCCTGTGTTGGGACTCTCCCGTGATGGCTCTCTAGGTGCCCCAGTGATGGATCTCCTGGAGCCAAGATCAGCTCTCCTTGCTGGTTGGGAAGCTTGTAAACTAGGTGCTTACCTGCGCGTGCAGGCAGGCTACTGAGGCCAGAGGAATTCGCGCCCGCCCGGCTGCCCTCTGGATACTGCCCCAGCGCCCAAACGGGCTGAGCTGGGTGATGTTATTTTCCCAGAGATGGCAGGGAGAGAGTAGTGAGGGAGGGTTCTGGGTACCCGCTGGGTTAGGTATGAAGAGAGAGGCGGTATGCAGGAGTATAGGGCCTGCAGGAAACAGTTCCCTGGCCCGCTTTGGCCGCGGGTCAGAGAGGCACTCACCCCGAGAAGGTTCTTCTGGTGCCGAGATCAGCACTCCTTGCTGGTTGGGTAGCTTGTAAACAAAGCCCCTAGCTACCTGCACGGTGCAGGCAGGCCACTGAGGACAAAGGAATTCGCGCCCGCCCGGCTGCCCTCTGGATACTGCCCCAGCGCCCAAATGGGCTGAGCTGGGTGATGTTATTTGCCCAGGGATGGCAGGGAGAGAGAAGTGAGGGAGGGTTCTGGGTACCCGCTGGGTTAGGTATGAAGAGAGAGGCGGTATGCAGGAGTATAGGGCCTGCAGGAAACAGTTCCCTGGCCCGTTTTGGCCGCGGGTCAGAGAGGCACTCACCCCGAGAAGGTTCTTCTGGTGCCGAGATCAGCACTCCTTGCTGGTTGGGTAGCTTGTAAACAAAGCCCCTAGCTACCTGCACGGTGCAGGCAGGCCACTGAGGACAAAGGAATTCGCGCCCGCCCGGCTGCCCTCTGGATACTGCCCCAGCGCCCAAACGGGCTGAGCTGGGTGATGTTATTTGCCCAGAGATGGCAGGGAGAGCCAAGGTTGATATTTTCAAACATGCTATTTTAGTAATTGGACAAGTTTGCAACATAATTAGCCAGGAACAAAGAAATTCTATATATTGATTTTTATGTTTTACAAAAAATAACTTAAGCCTTTTGTGTATATCTAAATGTAAAATGCAAAACTATACAATTTTCAAAGAAAAATGTGGGGAAATTTTACAAAATTTGACTTTGGCAATGACTATTGGATGCAATACCAAAAGCAAAATCATTAATAGAATGAATAAATCCAAATTACTGTGAAAGGAATGAAAATATTTATAGGAAATTATAAGATAAATGTCTCATAAATTAAAACTTTAAATGTATGTATTTATAAATATATATATATATATGAAAACATATACATATATATGTGAAACTATCAATATCTCCAAATATCTCATCAGAAAATATATATCATATGAATATATTAATAGAAATTGAGGACACAAAATGATAATAAGCTTTGTATTTCTTTATAAAACTATAAATTATTCAAATAAATATGTAATATATAACTAATAGAAGAGGAAATATCAAAATAGTGGCACTAATACAATCTGACAATTATGGAACATGACATGAATTCTGATGTTTTGCTACTAAGAATGCAAATTCACTCCTAAAGTATATTACAAATCAAAATTTACTGAATTACATAACAATCTGATCACTAATATTTGTTCTAATGATATAAACAAGTATATATGGAGAAGATGATGCCCCACTTAAATGTTTATTATTGATATGAGCATGGTCAATCCCTCAGATCCATTTTAATTAAAAGACATTATCTAGGTCAGGCTCAAAGGAATGACAAAACCTACACCTGATCTGAGTACAAATGTTGATAATGTATTGAAAATATTGCTCATATCTTCATTTTCTTGTATAATTGCAACCTAAGACTGCTCCTCTAGAAAGACTAAAAAGCTACTTCCTCATTAAGCTGTTTAAAAAACCAAGTTGTATTGTATCTCTTAATGTCAGAAGTAACACTTATAAACACTCACCCACATGCCTTTCCCAACTTGAGCTGGAAAAGAACAACAACAATGAACATTCCAAAGTGGACAAAGTGGGTAGGGAAAAGATCGTATGTCTCAGGCCTAAACAAGGAACTAGAGACAACTGAGCAAAGCTGGAAGAAGGGTAGGAAGTCTTCCCCAGGGAAGAACCTAAAATCTTGCTGCAAGCTGCCAGATGGTCAGACCAGAAAACACACACGTTATATGCTATAGACTGAGCACACACACACACACACAAATACACACAAAAAATACATGTACACATGCATAGCGTGTATACTCCTTACAGTTGTATAACTGTATCTAAATACATATATTTGCAATAAATTTGAAAGGGAGGCAACGCATTTGAAATAGAGAAGGCTGGTTTATATTGGAGGGTTTGAAAAAAAAGGAAAGAAGGGGAGAAATATGCTTATATTATAATCTCAAAAACAAAGCAAAATCCATGGATCTGTAGATAATGGGCTCTGAGACAAAACTATTCCTATTACTCTAAGAAATGAGCACATTGTTCAATTGTTCCCTTAGTATTTATCTTTATATCAGTAAATTATAACCTAACTCAGCACCTGTCAGAGGAGCTTCTTTTTGAAGAAGATTGAAAAAGTAACACAGAGATGCAAACTATGAATGTGGTATTATTCAAACCTCAAAGTTACATCAATACAACACTCCTTGTTCCTAAGACTTCGGGAATCTCATTAATGTGGAAATGGAAAACTGCTGAGAGATAGAGGTGGTGGATAAGTATAGTGCAACATTATTTCTGAGCAATAGTTATACCTGCCATCTACAACTGCATGCTAAAGACCTTTGGAAAATCAGATCTGACAAAATTCCAGCACATATGTAGGAAAGGATTAAAACGTTGTACTGCTCACCTACATGAATTTCTAGTCACACATTCTGACTTGTGGGAGGACAATAACTTTTTTGTAGCAACTTGACCTGGGATATAAGGAAATAAGTATGTCACAAGAGATGGTTCTAAACCTGTGCGTATATTGAAGCACTAAGTGGACTCAATGGGTTTCACAAAAGTAGCACATGAAATTGGCAGGAAAGTGTAGTAGTGATGGTAGGAATTTGAAGAGCACAAACAGAATATGGATTTAATTAAAGCATATGTGAAATTCTCAAAAAAAAGCAAAACTTATTTACAAATGATTGGTATATGATTACAGGCTGGAGGGATGGCTCAGTCATTAAAGGCTAGACACTACCAAAAATATAAGAGTTCAGAGAGGGTATATGATTACACTGAATAATTTTGAAATTAAGTTTTATTTTTGAAAATGTTATTCATGAATGATAACATGTTAAACTGACGTGATAAATTTTATTTGCACATGCTTTTTTATTTAAGTGTTGATAAATAACATTCTATTTTGCTGAAATTTATACTATTTCTCTACAATTTCTGCATAACATCTTTCTTGTGCCTTTCTTTTCTGGAAGCAAACTATGTATAGCTATGTAAATACATAGTTTTTTATTATTACTTAGTATAATAATATTATTATTACTTAGTATAGTAAAAATACATATTATGCACATTTTGCATTTTATTCATTGTTAAATTTCAATGTGTTTTCTCATTTTCTAAAATAAGGTATTGATGTTATTTTACCAATGTTACCAATAACATCCATTTTGCCATTCACAATTAATGTATTTTAGTCTTATTTGATAGCTCGATAACTGAGGCAGGGCAATAGCACAAACACAAGTAAACAAGGCAAACTCAAAATGAATAAGCAAAATTGGCCAAAACAATTTTGTCCTGGCAGTGGACCAAAACACTGGTACCTAATGACATGCACTCCTAGATAATCACAACATGTTAGCTGTGACCACCTGTTTCAAAAGAATCAACTAGAAATGTTACTGCAGAAGTTTAATTTCCCTAACCCTATAAAATCCCTGACCCTTTTACAATAAAGAGCTTCTGCATTAGATTCTTTTCGAGACTATGTCATTGTCTCTGGGCACAGGAAATGGGAATTGCACAACAAGCAGCAGCAAAAAACCCACAACAAATGTCACCCACAATGGACCTTATTCTTTGCTCGCTTTTTGAGTTCTTCTTACCTTTTTTGAGGCATTTTTCTTTCTTGTTTGCTTCCCCCAGTGCTGTCCCTGTCCTGACTTTCTGCCAGCATCTTGACTTTGCCCCCTTCTGCTTTTTCTGTTGAGTTGAACCGTATTCTAATTTTCTAAGCCCTTGGTGAGTTGGGGTTTTCTTTCCTACGACTACATTTCCTTTTCATTTTTTATATTTTTTATATTATTATTAAAAATTTCTGCCTCTTCCTCACCTCCCATTTCTCTCCCCTTCCTCCCTCCCCCCTCTCTAGTCCAAAGAGCAGTCAGGGTTCCCTGCCCTGTGGGAAGTCCAAGGTCCTCCCCCCTCCATCCAGGTCCAGGAAGGTGCGCATCTAAACAGACTAGGCTCCCTCAAAGCCATTACATGCAGTAGGATCAAAACTCAGTGCCATTGTCCTTGGCTTCCCAGTCAGCCCTCATTGTCCACCATGTTCAAAGAGTCCAGTTTGATCCCATACGTTTTCAGTTCCAGAGGAGCTGGCCTTGGTGAGCTCCCTTTAGATCAGCCCCACCGTCTCAGTGGGTGGGCGCACCCCTTGCAGTCCTGACTTCCTTGGTCATGTTCTCCCTTCTTCTGCTCCTCATTTGGACCTTGGGAGCTCAGTCCAATGCTCCAATGTGGGTATCTGTCTCTATCTTTATCCATCGCTAGATGAAGATTCTATGGTGATATGCAAGATATTCATAAGTATGGCTATAAGATAGGGCCATTTCAGGCTCCTTCTCCTCAGTTGCCCAAGGAACTAGCTGGGGATATCTCCGTGGATACCTGGGAACCTCTCTAGAGTCAAGTCTCTTGCCAAACCTAAAATGGCTCCCTTAATTAAGATATCTTCTTCCCTGCTACCATATCCACCCTTCCTCCATCCCAACAATCCCATTCACCCAGGGTCTCCCCATCCTCCCCTCCTCACTTTTCTCTCCCCATCTCCCCTTTCCCCCACTTCTTTTCTTATCTTCCTGGTTAGGAATTCTTAGTATGAATCAGTTTGTCCTAGTACATCCACATAAGGGCTGAACACCCAGAAGGTAGAACCAATAAAGGATACTCCAACAGGTCATTTTTGCCCAGAGACACTGTGTGATCATATGGCCATGGCTTAATAAACCACAGAAGTCTCCCACTATAAGAAGCACACTTGTTCTGTGAACACTACTTTCCCTTCAGTCCTTATCACAGCATACTCCCTTGTGACCTGAGAGCAACTGATGACTTTTTCCCAGGTCTACTCTGGGATTGTCTGAAGGCTCTTCGTTGTAGGAGGCTGCTTGTTTTTTCCCAGCTGCTAATCCTGAAATAATCACACAAAAACCATATTATTTGCAATACAGTTTGGCTAATAGCTTAAATGTATTTCTTGCTTGCTCTTACAACTAGAATTAACCCTTCTCCATTATCTTAAATTTTACCAAAAGTCTCATGGCCTACTGACAAGGTTCCAGCTGACAGCTTCCATCTGTCTATGGTGGAGGCTACATGGCTTCTCTTGACTCTGCCTTCTTTCTCCTATCATTTAGTTTAGTTTTCCTCACCTAGCTCTACTCTTTTGCCATATCTCAGGCAAAGACAATTTCTTTATTAACAAATGATATTCACAGCATATGTAGGGGAATCCCACATTACCTGCCTTTTACTGTTTAAATAAGAAGGAAGATTTTCACTTTAAAATAGAAAGATTACATGTAACAAAACAGGTATCAAGCAAGAATTACAGTTACAATATTTATATCTACTTAATCTTTTATCATAACTAAGAAAAACTATAACTATCTATTCTTCAACTCTATCAAAGTTTCCAGAAGAATATAATATTACCTAAGAAAACAGAAAGTGTATTATAAATAACTTCCAAAACTCTAGAATTGACAGAGGCATCTTTCTACCTGGACAGTCACCTAAAGTTTTTCTGCATTGTTGAGGCATCCGTCTTCAGCCTACAGACCCATAGTATCCAGCACACTTATCCATGAAGCAGAAAAGTTGAAGATTTGTTCTGTCTTGTAATGGCAAAGTCCATCAGTTGCTTTCTTCTGTGTCCTGCAAATGTCTGGCAGACTCTTTCACGTATCATTAACCCTGAAAGACAATCTCACCGTTAGGCAAGTTCAGCAGTCATTTCTTTGTGAGTCCTGAATGTCCACTTCACACAGCATACCATCAAATAATTCAGGCAAGAGCAGTTTTATGCCCTAGTGGCTAGTAAACTCCATAAGGAAACTCTTTGGTGCCCATCTTCCTCTTGAAGTAGCTTGGTGCTGTCAGGAGAAGATGTGTCTCACTGTCATGAAAAGTTCTAAGTTCTTAAAACATTTTAAATGTCATATTGTGAAGGTCTCTGAAAGATCTGAAGAATGCCTATCTAATGGAAATATATCTCTATATATCTAGGAAACATAACTTACATGATTGTAAGATGGACTATTATAGATGATTACCTATTAACCTATATTTCTTAATTATACATTACATTTTTAGATGTGCTGCACACACATTACCTTAATCAAAAGCAGAAATACACATATAACAAAATTGACCTTAAATTTGTATCAATAAACCAAGATCCATACTAATGCAAATCTCTATAGCATATTCCTCTTTCAATGTAAACAAATATTTGTAAACAATATTTGGGAATTTTGGCATAGCTCTCTCCAAACTACTTCCTGCTGTATATTGGGAGAAGTGTTTTGGGGAATTTTCATGTCGACCTTTTCAGGGGTCTTGGTTCATAAAATCGCATTAGTCTGGAAGAAATCCATAGGGTCTCATCTCTGTGGAAACAAAGAACTTCTTTTCCAAAGCAACATATCCTTAGACCCATATTTTGAAATAAAGCACCTTTAAGATATATATGTTGGTTTAGCTTAGCAGCCAATATAATGAAATTTCTCTCTGTACTTAGCTCCTTCACAATCAAAAAAATCAAATTAAACATAATAATAGGCATAATACAAAATCTCTTTGTATATTCCATCTTTATGTGGCTTAAGTTTTCTTACTCCATTATTTTTTCTACATGTTTAGCATTAATTTTATGATCTTTATTCCTTTAACCTATTACAACAGCTCATTTCCTTTATGGGGAGTCATGACCACTCTTAAGAGTGTCACATCCTCTCCTAGTCTCTCTTCTCAACTAATCCAGTTATGTGACCACCTATTAAAGGCCATTAGGGTAGTAGCTGGCCTTT
Source organism: Microtus agrestis (assembly GCA_902806775.1). NCBI lineage: Eukaryota > Metazoa > Chordata > Mammalia > Rodentia > Cricetidae > Microtus > Microtus agrestis. The sequence goes on along the minus strand of CADCXT010001421.1, from coordinate 99,481 downwards.
TGCTTCACAGAAAGGCTTTGGCAATTCTACTGTGGTTGAATCCCCTTTCCTTTCTAGGATTGGAATGTGCTCCTCAAATGGAAGCACTGAAGTTGGCAAAAGTTCTGTGAGTCTCATGCAAGGACTGCTGCCCTTGATCTTGCCCTCCATTTTTACCTCTACCTTGGCTCCCACCCATAATATGCAGAGCCTGGAGCAGAAGTAGCATTTTCTTGAAGGTGTACTGAGCTACTTTTGCAGCACTTTGAAGTTGAGGAGGCCCAGGCCTTGGGCAATCTGCCCAACTTTCTTGGCTCCATTGAGTCCTGGTGTGGAGATTATATCACCACATGACTTGTATCTTGACAGGTGCACAGTGGGTGTGCCTCTGGCTGTTTTGGGCCCATCACTGTCTTCTGAGGATGTTGTTGGCCCCCTTTTCTCCTCAGACATTTCCTCTTCTACAACTTTCTCAAAGCCCAAGCTCAAAAAATATTTTCCCTCCATTTAGTGAGATGCTCAGCCACAGATTCTGTATGAGGTTTCCTGCAGTGATGAGAGATCATTGAGGCTTCTGGCCCTCTGGAGACCACATCACACCCTCCAGTCCTGGGTAGAAACAACAACTGCAACTCCTCTGATATTGTTGGGACAGGATGTATCAGATTGGCTAGTGATGCCACATTTTTTGGAAAGAGATGGACTCACCTTTTTGAGAGGATGAGACTGATTTGTGGAGCAGAAACCTTGAAAGACCTAGCAGGAATGGTACATAGAAAAGAGCTGTTCAGTTTTGTGGAGTCTGAAGAAGCTGGCACTGACCCAGTAGGAGTAAGTCATGGAGAAAAGGAGGCTGAACTGAATTCAGGGAGTTGAGGGAAGCCTCAGTGGCAGAAGTTTTGCCTGTTGCTCCAAAGTGAAGGAGGAGGAGGAAAAAGTCACTTGGAGTTCTTCATACCACACAAAACATCCTGGCCCCGATTCAGCATTCCCTGTTATAATATCATTGATATCCACATAGACGTGACCCAAGAGGTGCCTTATAGGGAGAACACATTTTTGATTAAGGTAGATGTCCCTTCAGAGCACATTCTGGAGACAGCTGATGCACTTTCATGTAAAGGCCTAGGTGTATGACATCCAGAAGGGCCTAAGCCCAGGACTCTATTATTATTCCCCATCCCATTACCTTTTCTCTGGATCCTGGGACCTTTTTTCTCACAAAGGATAACACAGACAGCCATACATTGTCCCACCTGAATCATTCAGAGAGTCTGTCCAGCCAAGATATTCTGCTAGGACCCAGCATGAGTTAAGACTGCCTGTTGCATGGAGTTTATAGTGGTCTTTCTGACCAGCCATCAGCATCCTCCCCTACTTCTCTCTCAATTGCTGTATCCCACATTGACTAAATGTAAGTGCTTCCTCTGGAATTGCCCCCTCACATTCCCATTGAGAAGGGAACCCTCCTGGTGATATTTCACAGGCAGCCACTGGGATATTCCTCTTCCAAGGGAGTCAGAAGGCCTGAGGGGTATTAGCCCCTCTCCAGATACCCTTTGTTCCAAGACTCAAGACTGCCCAGTTAATGATGGAAGGAGGCACTGGATCCCATGTTGTTTTCCTCATATGTTACAGTGAGATATGTTGAATGTGTCCTCACTTTCAACTTCCAGGGCAAGGTGAAGCATCTGTGTTTATCACTGAATGAGGGTGGTCAGTGCTGGGTCCAACATCTGTGATTCCAGTACATTTTCTATATGCTTGAGCACTTATGGGTGCATCCCATCTCTGTGGAGTCTGGATGCCCCAGTGATGTTGTCCTTGTCAGCTATGTGCTCTCCTAGCAGCAGGAGAGCCAGGAGCAAGCTGGGAGTCATGCAGAGGTGTACAAGGGTGACTGATGCTACCCTGCTTGTCCTATTTTGAGCAAGTACTCAGACAATGGGCCATATAACTTCAAACCCATTATGATTTGTATTCTATGTTAAGGCTGTTCTTGACCTCACAGTTTTTCTACAATGGCACTCTGCTTATGATAATGCATCAGAGACTCAAGCATGTACAAATGTGCAATTTGGGCTTAATATTACTCTGGACATGCTTAATGGCCGTGCATAAATACACTGCTCATATCTCACATTCCATGATTGGACTATATGCCTGTTTCCAAAAGTGTCCAACCTAGGCTTCAAGACCCTCAAACTTTTTATGTCCCAGGACAGTGTATGGTATTTTCACAACCATGTCCAAGAATCAGTGGAACCATTTCCCAAATTTTTGACACATGTCACCAGTGCTCTTGAAAAGTATGTCCCATCTGGCCTTACCAAGGATATCCTTATTAAACAGCTAACCTGGTAGAGGTTCAACATTGTCCCAATAATGACATTGCACTTGTTAGAAATGAAAATATTCATAAGTAGGTCTTAGCTACCCATTATATTGACACACAGAATGAACTCATTTACATACTTTACAGCTTCCCTCAATGCCTTGGTTAATGCCAAATTTGACAAAAATGATAATCTTGCCCCACCAGACCATACTTGATGGAAATGTGGACACTATGATCACTTACATAGGGATTGTCCAAAGGATCATCCAAAGGGCTATAATTGGACACAAGACTGTAGAAAAGCCCAACTGGTTCTGATATGATGGCATAAAGGCTTCATACTCCTGATTTATGAAGGTAAATGGTTTACCTTGGTTTACAATTGTTAAGGTGAACTGGTTCTTATGCACTCGGTAGATTGCTTTGATATAAGAAGCAATGTAGTTATAATTTAAAAAGAAGGATTACCCCAATACTTTTGTTCATTCTGCTGAGGTTGCTGGAACAGGAATAAACCCAACCTTAGTAGAGATTTTGGTGTCTTTTTGCGATAGATTGAAAGCATTGTGGAACACCTTTAGGTCCTTTTCCAGAGCCAAGGTGACAGCAGGGAGTTTCTGTTCTTTATCCTGTGTATGCTGGGCCAGCATCCCAGGGAGGTAATGAAGAAAACATAAACCGTGGGATGGCTGGATATGGAAAATCTGGGTAAATGAACTAGAACTACAGAGACAAGTATAACCAAGAGAATAGAATAGACAGAAGAAAAAAATCTCAGACACTGAAGATACTATAAAGGAAATAAACGCATTGATCAAAGAAAACAATAAATCTAACAAATTTGTAATACAAAACTCAAGAAACTCTGGAATACCATGAAAAGACCAAACCTGAGAATAATAGGGTAGAAGAAGGAGAAGAATTATAGCTAAAGGGCTCAGAAAATATATTCAACAAAATTATAGAAGAAAACTTTCCCAACCTAAAGATGGATATTCCTATGAAGGTACAAAAAGCATACAGGACACCAAATAGACAGGATCAAAAAAAAATTGCCATATAATAATCAAAACACAAAACATACAGAAAAAAGAATATTAAGAGAATATTAAGGAAAAAGGTCAAGTAACATATAAAGGTAACCCTATTAGAATTAAACTTGACTTCTCAATGGAAACCATGAAACCAGAATGTCTTGAATATATGGGCTGCAGACACTAAGAGACCTTGGAAGCAAGCCCAGAATATCATGCCCAGCCAAGCTTTCTTTCACCATCTACGGAGGAAAAAAAGACATTCCAGGACAAAAACAGATTTAAATAATAAGTAGTCATGAACCCAGACTTACAGAAAGTACTAGAAGGAAAACCACAATCCAAGGACGGCAACAATACCCATAATAACACAGGAATCAGACAACCCTCCATCAGCACAACTCAAAGAACGGAAACACACAAACACTATCCCCCCCAAAAAAAATAACCAAAGTTAACAAGCACTGGTCATTAATATTACTTAATATCAATGGACTCAATTCACCTATAAAAAAGCACAGGTTAAGAGAATGGATATGAAAACAGGATCCAACATTCTGCTCTTTATAAGAAACACATGTCATCCACAAAGATAGACATTACCTCAGAGTAAAGAGTTGGCAAAAGGTTTTTCAATCAAATGGACTTAAGAAACAAGTGGGTGTGGCTATACTAATACCTAACTAAATTGACTTCAAACTAAAATCAATCAGAAGAGATAGAGATGGACACATTATACTCATAACAGTAACAATTCATCACGATGAAGTCTCAATCCTGAATATCTATGCCCCTAATATAAAAGTACACACATATGCAAAAGAAACATTACTATAACTCAAAGCACACATCAAACACCACACACTAATAGTAGGACATTTCAACACTCCTCTCTCACCAGACAGAAACATAACAGAGAAATAAGAGAATTAAGAGGTAATGAATCAAATGGACTGAGCAGGCATCTATAGAACATTCCACCCAAAGAGGAAAGAATATACCTTCTTCTCAGGATCTCATGGAACCTTCTCAAAAATTGATGACATACTCGGTAACAAATCATATATCCACGGACACACAAAAAAATTGGAGTAACCACCGGTGGCTTATTGGAACACTGTGGAGTAAAGTTAGAATTTAACAACAAATCTAACCCCAGAAAGCCTATAAACTCATGGAAACTGAACAGTAAACTACTGAACCACACCTGGGTCAAGAAAGAGATAAAGAAATAAATTAAAGTCTTTCTTGAATTCAATGAAAATGAAGACACAACATACGCAAAACTATGGAACACAATGAAAGCAGTGCTAAGAGGAAAGTTCATAGCACTAAGTGCCCATATAAAGAAAACGGAGAATGCTCACATTGGAGACTTAACAGCACACCTGAAAGCTCTAGGAAAAAAAAAAAGCAGACTCACCCAGGAGGAATAGAAGACTGGAAATAATCAAACTGAGGGCTGAAATAAAGAAAATAGAAACACATAAAACAATCAAAAGAATCAATGAAATAAAGAGCTGGTTCTTTGAGAAAATCAACAAGATTGACAAACCCCTATCCAAACTTATCAAAATGCAGAGAGAGATAATGCAAATCAAAAAGATTGGAAATGAAAAGTGGGGCATACAGACCATGAAGAAATACAAAGAATCATTAGGTCTTACTACAAAAGCCTGTATGCCATAAAATAAGAAAATGTAAAAGAAATGAACATTTTTTTAGATGAGTACCATATACCAAAATTAAATCCAGACCAGGTGAATAATTTAAACAGACTTGTAATTCGCGAGGAATTAGAAGCTGTCATCAAAAACCTCCCGATTAAAAAAAAGCCCAGGACCATTTGCTTTTAGTGCAGAATTCTATCAGAACTTCCATGAAGAGCTAAAACCTATACTCCTTAAATTGTTGCGCTTAGTAAAAACAGAAGAGTCATTGCCAGACACTTTTTATGAAGCTACAGTTACCCTGATACCAAAACCACACAAAGACTCAACCAAGAGAGAAAACTAAACACCAAAATCACTGATGAATGTCAATGCAAATATTCTCAATAAAATACTGGCAAAATGAATCCACGAACACATCCAAAAAAATTATCCATTATGATCAAGTCGGCTTCATTCCAGAAATGCAGGGCTGGTTTAACATACAAAAAGGTATCACTGTAATCCATCATATAAATAAACTGAAAGAAAAAAGATATGATAATCTCATTAGATGCTGAAAAAGCATTTGAGAAAATTCGACACACCTTTATGATAAAGGTCTTGGAGAGATTTTGGATACAAAGATCATACCTAAATATAATAAAAGAAATATACAGCAAGCTGACAGCTAACATAAAACTAAATGGAGAGAAACTCAAAACCATTCCACTAAAATCAGGAACAAGACAAGGCTGTCCACTCTCTCCATAGCTCTTCAACATAGTGCTTGAAGTGCTAGCAATAGCAATAAGAAAACATAAAGAGATCAAGGGGATTCAAATTGGAAAAGAAGGAGTTAAACTTTCATTATTAGCAGATGATAAGATAGTGTACATAAGTGACCCCCAAAACTCTACCAAATAACTCCTACAGACAATAAATACATTCAGTGATGTGGCAAGATACAAGATCAACTCAAAAAAATCAGTAGCCCTCCTATGCACAAAGGATAAAGAAGCAGAAAGAGAAATCAGAGAAACTTAACCTTTCATGATAGCCACAAATAGCATAGAGTATTTTGAGGTAACACTAACCAAGAAGTGAAAGATCTATTTGTTAAGAACTTTAAGACATTAAGGCTTTAAAGAAAGAAATTAAAGAGGACACCAGAAAATGGAAGGATCTCCCATGCTCTTGGATTGGTAAGATCAACATAGTAAAAATGGCAATTCTACCAAAGGGAGCCTATAGATTCAATGTAATCCCCATCAAAATCTCAAAAAACCCTTCACAGACCTTGAGAGAACAATAACCACATTATATGAAAAATAAAAAAAAGACAGAATAGCCAAAAAAATCATACATAATAAAGGTACTTCCAGAAGCATTGGCATCCTTGACTTCAAACTCTATTACAGAGCTACAATAATGAAAACAGCTTGGTATTGGCATAAAAACAGACATTGACCAATGGAATCAAATCAAAGACCCAGATATTAATCTACAAACCTATGAACACCTGATTTTTGACAAAAGAGTTAAAATTATACAATGGAAGAAAGAAAGCATCTTCAACAAATAGTGCTGGTATAACTGGATGTCAACCTGCAGAAGTAGGAAAATAGATCCATATATATCACCATGCACAAAACTCAAGTCCAAATTGGTTAAAGACCTCAATAGAAATCTGACCACACTGAGCCTGATAGAAGAGAAAGTGGAAAGTAGTCTGCAACACATGGGCAAAGAGACCACTTCCTACGTATAACCCCAGTAGCACAGACAATAAGTGTAAAAATTAATAAATGGAACCTCCTGAAACTGAGAAGTTTCTGTAAAGCAAAGGAAATTGTCATTACGACAAAAAGGCAACCTACTGAATGGGAGAAGATCTTCACCAACCCCACATCAGACAAAGCTCTGATCTCCAAAATATGTAAAGAACTCAAGAAACTAGACATTAAAATCCTAAATAACCCAGTTAAAAAATGGAATACTGAGCTGAACAGAGAATTCTCAACAGAAGTTCAAATGGTCAAAAGATACTTAAGGTCATGTTCAGCTTCCTTAGCAATCAGGGAAATACAAATCAAAATATCTTTGGGATGCCATCTTACACTTGTCAGAATGGCTGAAATCAAAGACATCAATGATATCCTATGCTGGAGAGGATGTGGAGTAAAAGAACACTCATCCTTTTCTGGTGGGAATACAAACTTGTACAACCACTTTGGAAATCAGTGTGGCAGTTTCTCAGGAAATTGGGAGTCAAGTTACCTCAGGATCAAGTGATACCACTCTTGGGAATATACTCAAGAGATGCCCATTCATACTACAAAAGCATTTGTTCAACTATGTTCATAGCAGTGTTATTTTTAATAGCCAGAACCTGGAAAAAACCTAGATGCCCCTCACTAGAAGAATGGATAAAGAAAGTGTGGCACATATACACATTAGAGTACTACTCAGCAGTCAAAAAACAATGATATCTTGAATTTTGCATGCAAATCAATGGAAATGAAAAATACTATCCCGAGTGAGATAACCCAGACCCAAAAAGATGAATGTGGTTTGTACTCACTCATTAATGGACTCTAGCCATAAACAAAGGACATTATCCCTATAGTTCATGATCCTAGAGAAGCCAAATAATAAGGTGAAACCAAAGAAAAACATACATAGATAATCCTGGAAATTGGAAGCAGAAAAGATCACCAGGAAAAAGTTGGGACCATGGGGGTGGGGGAGCGAGAGTGGAGGAAGGGGAGAGGGGGAGAAAGAAGGGAGAAGGGAAGGATTGGGGAGAGATTGGGGGAGTGGTATGGTTGAGATGGAGGAAGGGTAGATATAGGAGCAGGGAAGAAGATATCATAATTAAGGGAGCCATTTTAGGGTTGGCAAGAGACTTGGCTCTAGAGGGGATCCCAGGTGTTCATGGGGATGTCCCCAGCTAGGTCCTTGGGCAACAGAGGAAAGGGAGCCTGAATTGGTCTTGTCACATAGTTACACTGATGAATATCTCGAATATCGCCATAGAACTTTCATCTAGCGATGGATAGAGATAGAGACAGAGACCCACATGGGAGCACTGGACTGAGCTCCCAAGGTACAGTTGAAAAGCAGAAGGAGGGAGAAAATGAGCAAGGAAGTCAGGACAGCGAGGGATTTTTCCATCCACTGAGATAGTGTGCCTGATCTAATGGGAGCTCACCAAAGGCAGCTGGACTGGGTCTGATTGAGCATGTGATCAAACCGGACTTTCTGAATGCGGCTGACAATGAGGGCTGACCGAGAAGCCATTGATAATGGCACTGGGATTTGTTTATACTGCATGTACTGCTTTTGGGGATCCTAGTCTGTTTGGATGCACACCTTCCTAGGACTGGATGGAGGGAGGAGGGCCTCGGACTTCGCACAGAAAAGAGTACCCTGCCCTCTCTTAGGAATGGAGGAGGTGGGAGGTGGGTAAGTGGGGGAGTGGGAGGGAAATGAGAGGAAGTTAAAAATTTGAACGGTATTATTTATAAAGCTGTAAAAAAAGAATGGATAAAGAAAATGTGGAACATTTACACAATGGAGTACTATTCAGCAGTAAAAATAATGACGTCTTGAAATTTGCAGGTGAATGAATGGATCCAAAACACACACACACACACACACACACACACACACACACACACACACACAATTGAGTGAGAGAACCCAGACCCAGAAAAACAAATATAATACGTAGATACAAATAAGTGGCTTCTTGACATAAAGCAAAGAAAAACCAGCCTACAATCCACAATCCCAGAGAACCTTGAAAACAAAGAGGACCCTAAGAGAAACAAAGAGAACATACAGGGATATAAATAGGAAGGAGAAAAAGACAAGATTGCATGAGTAAACTGGAATCATGGTGGTCATGGGAGAGGGTAGAAAGAGAAAGGAAGGAAGGGAGGGAAGCAGAGAAAAATGTATAATGCAAAAAATGATAATAATTGATAGAAAAGAAGAAATCTCTCTATCTTGAGGATTTATTATCATTTCCCAACTATACTTGCTGTAATGCTGCCTGAGCCTTAAGGGTGTAGTCTAAATGCTTTACTTAGGGCTAAATACATCACCAGCAAATTTCACATCAACAAATCTTAGCAATCACCTCTCTAAACAAGTAGATGCTTCTTTGATTAAGAATGAGATGTAACCCTTGTCAGTAGTTATTAACATAGATATACATAAGTTATATAAAATTTAAAATATTTTTAATCACATTGTTATAGTTCTCCTGTCTTTATACTCTTTTTGTTATTCTGCTACAATATTTCTTTTCTTTTTTTCTCTCAAAAGCATAATTTAATTATAAAAATAAAGTCTTATTTGTTAAATAATGCATCAGATACCTAATTCTGGGCATTAGGAATTAGGATTTAGACATCTCTGATAGTATCATTTTGTCTAACGTACAAGCCTTTGAAAGAGTGATGAGTCCATCCACCAATAAAATTCTACCATTTATATGTTAAAATACGTTAGCTAGCCATACCACAGATTATATTCACTTACTAATCTGCTTATTTCTTAATATGTTTCAAAAGCATTTATACATTACCAGTAGGGTGTGAGACACAATAGAGTATGTCCTAGACACAGGCAATTACTGAACAGAAAGAAGGTGTCTTCTTCCATGTAACTATATTTTTCAAAATACTTTCCAACTTAATCTTTCTATTTATTATTTGACATGTATAAGACATAGTAAGACTTATTGTTTTTCTTGAAATTACAGTTGTTATTTCAGAAGTAGATATATTTTTTTATTTTATTTTATTTTATTATTTTTTATTTATTTTATTTTTCTCCATTAACAGCTTCAACTGGGTGTGGGGCAACAGAACCATTCCCAGCACAACCATGGGTGTGGGGTTCCCCACAGTCTCCCCAGGGCGATGGTTCCTGCAATGATCTCTAGGGGGAAACAGCTCCCAACAGATCCCCTCCCCCCTCCCATACAAAGGCAGGCAGCTATCACGTGGAGAGCACCAGTCAGAGTCAACCGTGGTGTCAAAGCAAAGGAGAAGGGACTGAGACAAGGAGAGACCCTCCTCTGGAGTGGTGAAGCAATCCATCTCTCCTGGGAACAGAGGGGTGCTCGATGACTCCTAGGTCGAGTGGGGACCAGGCCTTTTTTCTTTCCCCCTTACCCGTCCTAGGGTTCCCAGGGCCCTGCCTTAGGTTGGGGGATTATCCTGCCATAAGTCGCCTGTCTTTGGAGCTCCTCAAATATAAGGCATCTAGCTGGATTAAAGTAAGCAGATCACAGGGCACCCTGTCTTAGGCCATGTGGAGAGCGCCCTCATACCTGTACCATGCCATGTTGAGCCGGTTTCTACAACCTCTGTATGGTGTGCTCTTCAGGCGAGGATCCACACTAACTCCCGTCATTGGGCCCCTGCATCTATCATTAATGAAAAGACTGTGAGGAGCTCCTCCAACAAAAGATATAATGATATAATTTTGGCACCAATAACTCCATCTCCAGATAAGAAGAAAGGGCTTTTTCCCAACCCAGTATTCACCTTTTAGTCTGGCCTATGGTATGACCTCCTTCCTAAGTGCCTACTCCACATAAAGTTACGTGTGCTACCTGCCAAAAAATTAGGGCAGTATAAAAGGGATCAAAATCCAAAATTTTTAACATATGAATTAAAACCAAACACTTTACAACATGTGTCAAACTTTTCCCATTATCTATAAGCAGATACAAATATTAGCTCATATTCAGTAGGAGTACAATGACATACATTGTTGTTATCAAATACCACCAGTTCCAGCCTCTGGGCAACAGTAACAGGAACCCCCAATTTTCCCCCTTCTTAAGTGAAGAGAGGTTAATATTTTAATTAAAATGAGTTCTGTGTCCCAAAGTTTAAAGCAGTCTGATGTTTAGTCTGCAACTCAGCTCCAAAGCAGACCAGAGTTCAAGCTGCAGAAGCAGTTTAGCATTTGTGCTCCAGGACAGGTGGGATAACCAGGGTGAGGCGAGCTGGATTCAGGTACATGAAGCACATCCTGGCCCTTATGTCAGCCGGGTCTCCCTGGACTCTGGGGGCTGGATGACACCATGCAGAGTGGTGTAGCTGGTTTTGTCAGCAGACACTCCTTTCCTTGGGGGTAGGGAAGACCAGACCAAGGATCTCTCCTCAATCACCTCTGGAAGTCGGAACTCCTCTGTGTCCGCAGCCTCGACATCACGTCCAGAATTCATTTTCTTTCTGTGAAAAAAGCACAAACACATCCTCGACCCCAAATATATATAGGTCGTGTTTTTTCATGATGCATTACGAGGGCTTTTTCACCTTGAATTAGCAAAGGTCAGCTTGGTGTCAGCAAGCCAGATCCGTTTGCATCAGGATCTGCTGTCAACTTGTATGAGTTGCTTTGAAGGAGCCTTGTTATGCTCCATATTTTTTATTATTATTAGCCATATATGCAGTTCCTCCATTGGAAGAGCCATTTGTAAAATTTAGCATAAAATCCTTTAAGGGATTTTTTGCTATAACTTTAGCAAAATACAGGTGCATAAATTGTAGCAATGATCTGGGAAAAGACCATTGTTTTTGGCCTTTGAATTTAGCAAAGGCAAATATCCATGAATCAATCTTAAAATTATCAGTGAATCTACTGTTTAGTATAAGAAACCTTGATCATAGTCAAAATTTTGTTAAACCATTTTCCAGATTCTATCCTGTCCTTTTATATCAGACAGGCTACTGGTTTAAATTAAGAGCTTAATATCTTAACTAGCAAAACTGAGAAGATTTAGCCATAAGCAGCATTTTTTATAAAACTGTTATAGAATAAGTTTTATGCTTAATATATAATTAATATACTGTGTTTGTTGATTATAGTATACTTTATCTGTTGATTTATACTTTACCTGCTTGAGTACCTGTTAGGCAGCTGTTTTAAGCTCTCTATTGGAAACTGTCTTTGTAAGAATTTTACCTAGCAGCTCAAGGTCTCCCATAAGAATATTATAACTAGAGCTTTAACCATTGGACATCCAACCAAAAGTTTGTAAGCTATCTTCCTTTTTTTTTTTTTTTTTTATTGGAAAAAAAGAAATTTTTTTCCGCTTTTTAAATTAATGTGAGCTAGTATGGCCTCAAGATTCGCTGCAGAGCTGAGGCAGCAGAAAGTCGCATGCATTAGTTAGGACACACGCTAAAGGGCTGTCACAGAGACACTGAGAAATGCCACTGTTTGATGGCATTGTTTAGGGGAGCAGTGCAACAGCAGGCAGGCGGCATCCCGCAGTTAGGTAGTGGAGAGCTGCTCCAAAAGACACAGGCTTCCTTCTGTTTTGCTCCATCCGCCCAGACTGTTGGTCTCATCTTCTTTTCCACATCTGCAAGGAAGGACAAACATGCTTCTCACCTTCTTTTCTTTTCTTTTTAATAACATCTTACCTAGAATTTACAGATATGACTTTCGCTGTAATGTCTCCACTTGGAAATTGTTGACTGGGCCACTCTGAGCAGCATGGGAGTTGGGAAACACTGCTTCCAACTGCACATCATTTTCTTTCCACATGCACTTCTTCTGAGTGTTTTGGGAGAGTCCTTCTACCCTCAAAAAGATTGTATGACAAGGAAATGAGCAGTATGTCCCATGCATTCCTAATCATAGGTCATATGTTACATGCGAGGGACATCAGAGCCCCCTGTGTGTGGCCCAGAGGCCCCAGCCAGGAACATTAGCACTTGTAGGTCATGGGTACTGAGCTGAGGTGGCCAACAGTTTGCCCGATTCTGCCTCTGGCTGCTGTTCCTGGAGTCCCCTAGTTTCCATTTTGAGGTCAGTAAATTAATTCTGCAGTTTGTTCTACTATGCAATGTCTCTCCACAGCTATTATTCTTTTCTCATAAGCAATTTGAAAATTCAAAGTTAATAAAGCATTATACAATCTACTTCTTGGGGTCTTTATCATCTCTTTCTGTTTCTTTAGTATATTGCCTAGAGTTTAATTTGATCTTTCTATAACTGCCTTTCCTGTATGACTATGTAGTGTATCTGGAATATGTTTTATATCATAATAATCAAAAAGGTTTTAGCTTCTTAGAGACATATGCTGGAGTGTTGTCTGTCTTTATTTGTGCATGTATGCCCATGATAACCAAAGAATCTAGGAAATGTATAATTACTAAATTAGACATTTAAGAACTCAAAGCATGTGCCCATTGAAAACCTGAATAGATTAAAATTGTGTGGTGTACATATTTTATTTTTCCAAACTCTACAAAGTGGGACATATCCATCTGCCAGATTTCATTTCTTTGAGTACCCTTTGGGGTACTTCCTGCAGGTAGTGGTATTTGATTGTGTAAAGAACAAGTAGGAAATCTTATAATTTCTTTGGTTTGTTGGCATGTGATGGAAAAGACCTATTTTATTTTTTCTTTTAGTTTTTCAGGGCAAGGTTTCTCTGTAACTTTGGAGCCTGCAGCACATTTTCAATCAATAATCAATCAATTTCAGCATTACCATGTACTAGACGACCTGGCAGACATGTATAGGATCAGATGTGATATATATATAACAAAGCCTATTCCTGATTATATCTTGAACTTGAAAAATAATAGTCAATTCTGTATCATCTGGCATAAATTCAGTGATTTCAATATGCAAAAACTTTTTTCTGAATATTTTGAATTGGTATCTATATTGAGAGGTTCTTTAAAATCCCTTAGTACCACAAGAATAGCAAACAATTCTTACTTTTGGACAAAAGCATAAGTACTTTGTTCCACTTTACTTAAATTTTCTGATTTGTAACTTGTCTTTCCTAATTTATTTTCATCAATTTATAAAATATAGGGACTCCAGTTATTTATAAATCCCATATAATGAGAGCAATGATTCAATTAGTTTTTGTTTTAAGATGAATTCTCTCACATTTGGAATAGTTGTTTTTAATCTCTCCCAGAACTATTGCTGCAAGATCTTTGCCAAGGTTAACTTTCTTTGTATAATTTTCAATTTCATCATAAGTAAAAGGTACTGTACCTCATCTCTTTTGCTTATCAGTTCTGACAAGTTCTTCAGTGGTTTCAAATCTATGTATCACTGCCCTTTTTAGAGTCTGATTTTCTTGACCTGTGAATATTTCAAAAGATTTAATCAAATAAATCAATTTCTGGTTCTCATCATGTACATATGATTCCAAGTCTTTAAGTTTTTCCACTAATCATATTTTCTTATCCTTACAGTTTATTTGGATGGCATGTATATTACCTTCCAGGAGGGATGTTTTATCTGGTAACTTGTCAGCTCGTCATAACTTTTGAACAGATTTTGATTGTCAATTTCAACAGGATGAATCCATTCAGAAAATCTCTCAGTACCATTTTGTAAGGTTTCATACTCTTTGACATGGGATGAATTTTGCCTTTCAAATTATGATTATTATCTTCAAATGTATGAATCTTTTCAACCAACTTCTCATTGTAAACAACTTCTAGTCTGTAAAATTTGTATCATTTCTACAAAGCTTCTCCTTCTTGACTTTATTATCAAACCATTTCTTTAAAGATATAATAGGCAATATCAAATTAATAGCAGCTATGGTTAAGAATGAATGTATACATCCCAGGTAGGTCATATACATTTTCTAGAATTCCCTACAGAGTAGAAAATAAAAGGTTTTTAAATCCCTGGATGGTAATATCTTTGCAATTATTTGATGACTTACCTCCATTAAAATCCTGATTCAGATGGGGATTTTAAGGCATAATAAAAATGTGGGTCAGCAGTTGTCACAGTTATACCACCAAGGCAGTCCACAGATGCTGGAGCTCAAGTTTTACTTGTTCTTATGTCGATAGACTGTTGGTTTTCTAAGCAGAACTCAAAATGAAAGAGAAACAGATTTTTGCCAAAGAGATCTGTCAGGGCAGCGCTGCAGTGGGTGTACATGCAGTGGGAGGCAAGGAAAACTGCATTAGCTGGTTAGGAGCCACACATGGGGTTGGTGGAAAGCCATGGGAACCACGGAGGCACATGAAGCTGTGCAGGTGCTACACTGGACGGCAGCAAGCCTCCAGTGTCACGGAAGCCACAGGCATACATGCAGTGCCACAGAAGAGTTGGGAGTCGTAGTTTTTCTTCCAAACACAGGTGGCTAGGTTTGGGTCCAGCTCTTGCCTGTGCCTGTGAGTAAAATACCTCAGGTAAGAGGATTTTTGGGGCATTTGAACATTGGGCACCAAATGTGGCAAGGTTAAGGAAAAACCCAGAGACCGAAGCTCAGAAAAGTGAAACAGCCAGCTGATGGCTCTTATCTCTACTTTTTGCTTGGATATGGATTCTGTTTAATTTTTCCAAGGTGCACAGTAAATTTTCCTACAATAATCTCTCAAGTCTCCAAGAAGAAGATGGCACCCTATAACTACGATTTCATTACGTTCCTATGATGGCATTCAGTTGATAGGACCACTTAAAGATAAGCTTTGGATTACAAACTTCTCAAAATAATTTCAAGGTGGCTAGCTGAGATGAGTCAGCCTAACAGAGTACTCTAGCCAGTATTTGAGACAAGCCCTGCACTTTTCCATTATGCACAGACTGTACAGAAAATGATACAGCTTCCTCTCCCAGGACTTGATAATAAACAACATTTTTCTTTTCAGGATCACCTAAAGATACTGTCACCCTCAGACATCAAGAACTAAATTTAAGAATATGAAACCCACATTCCCAAGAAGTAGGTGGGTGGTTTTTGATCGTTCAATGGGATATTAGTCATATTTTATGGGTGTTGGTTGCAAGGTATTATTGATAATGGTCAAGATAAAGATAAACAAAGGAAATTAGATTCAAGGTTCTTGTTTTGAAAAGAAAAAAGGGGGGATGAAGATATGATAGAATAGAAGGGTAGATTATTGAATCTATTCTGAAAGAAAAAAAGGGACTATATATACACACATGTGTATGATAAAATATTAAGATAGATTATTGAATCTAATTTGAGAAAGCAGCTACTAGGTTTAAATGTTTTAAATTTGATTGGACTTTTGTATATTGTATAAAATTTTGTATATAGATGCAAATTTGTGATTAATTTTGTAAACACATACTGTACATTTGTTTCTAATCTTGTTCACAGTATTGTACATATATATCTCATTTAACAATGTAATGCAAATTTCTAATCTTTGAAAGTTATTAGCAACTGTTGCAGATAATAAGGAAGTGATGGTTAGTAATTAGTCACCTATAATAATCGAACTGATGCAGAAAGCAACTTATTTTTTTTAAAGATTTATTTATTTAGTATGTATACAGCATTATGTCTGCCTGCACACCAGAAGAGGGCACCAGATCTCATTACAGATGGTTGTGAGCCACCATGTGGTTGCTGGGAACTGAACTCAGGACCTTTGGAAGAGCAGGCAGTGCTCTTAACCACTGAGCCATCTCTCCAGCCCCAGAAAGCAACTTATTATAGAAAGTAAATTAGATATAAGACTTTGGACTCACAAAGTTAGGATAGATAGGACATATTTTCTCTGAATTTGTCAAATGAAAATGGACAAGATATTGTTGATGTATTTATTGTCTGCATATATTTTATATAGTCACTGTATTTATTGTACATAGATTTTCTTATATTAGTTATAGCCTTCGTTTTATTTTAGTTGAAAATGGTACATTTAGTGATACTTCATTTGCATGTTAATAAACAAAGATTTCCTGGAGATTAGAGAGTAAAACAGCCACTCTGGACAACCTTACAAATCATGTTGTGTTAACACACAACTGCAATCCCAGGAGCCACACTATTTTGTGGTACTGCTACACGTTTTTAATCCCAGCACTAGAATGGAATATAAATTGGGAGGAGAGAACTCTGAAGCTCAGTCTCATTCTGAGATTTCCTGGAGGCTGTATCACCATTCTGACTGAGGTAGATGTAAGAACCAATGGCTGGATGTTTTGCTTTTCTGACCTTTATATTGAATCCCAGCATTTGTCTCTGACTTTTTATTAATTATGCCTCAACTATAAGAAACCATCCTTTAGGCAGTGAGGAAGACAAAGAAATTCCAGATTGTAGAGAGCCCATTGAATGAATCACCTTATTAACAGCTCTTAAATTTGTTACCCTTCTAGGTTTTACAGATTTTTTTTCTAACAACAAATACAAAAGAATTAGAAGTACTGGTCAATTATTTCATATGCTGAGTATTTAGTCACTCCTGTAACAGCTCTTCAAAGTCTGCCGTTTCTCTGTTATTAAAGGCCATTGAGAATCCCATACAGGTTCATCTGTCAATTATTTAAAGGCAGGACTATTGATGCCTTTGGAATATCATGAGCGGTTGTGCCCTGATATAGGCAGTCCTTGTATATATGCACAGCTTTTTTTATTGGTTAATGAACAGAAAATCTGTCTTAGACCTGGCAGGATAGAATAGGGGTAGGTGGGGAAAATTAAACTGAATGGAGGGAGAAAGAAGGTGGAGTCAGAGAGAAGCCATTTAGACACACCAAAGGCAGATGCCAGACAGAACCTTGTCAGTAAGCCACAGACACATAGCGATACACAGATTAATATAAATGTGTTAAATTAAGATGTAAGAGCTAACCAATAAGAAGCTAGAGCTATTTATTCAATGTTGTCCTTAATGTCTGTGCTGCTGGGGATATATATAGGAAGTGATCTCCTGTGCCCATATGTTGTAGGGTACTCCCCACTTTCTCTTCTATCAGGTTCAGTGTGTTCAGACTGATACTGAGGTCTTTAATCCCCTTGGACTTGAGTTTTGTGCATGGTGATAGATATGGATCTATTTTCATTCTTCTACAGGTTGACAACCAGTTTTTCCAGCAACATTTTTGAAGATGCTCTCTTTCTTCCATTTTATACTTTTAGCTCCTTTACCAAAAAATCTGGTGTTCATAGGTTTGTGGGTTAAAATCCGGGTCTTCTGCTTGATTCCATTGATCAACTTCTCTGTTTTTATGCCAATATGAAGCTGTTTTCAATACTGAAGCTCTGTAATACAGTTTAAAATCAGGGATTTTAATGCCTCCAGAAATTCCTTTATTGTATAAGATTGTTTTGGCTATCCTGAAATTGAGAAGCTTCTGTAAAGCAAAGGACACTGTCACTAAGACAGAAAGGCAACCCACTGACTAGGAGAAGATCTTCACCAACCTTGCAACAGACAAAGGTCTGATCTCCAAAATATATAAAGAACTCAAGAAACTAGACTTTAAAATGCTAATTAACCCAATTAAAAAATGGGTTGCTGAACTGAAC
This sequence comes from Microtus agrestis, assembly GCA_902806775.1. Lineage (NCBI taxonomy): Eukaryota > Metazoa > Chordata > Mammalia > Rodentia > Cricetidae > Microtus > Microtus agrestis. Next base: position 81,169 of record CADCXT010001421.1, on the reverse strand, counting down.
AGAGAATTCTCAACAGAAGAAATTCAAATGGCCAAAAGACACATAAAGTCATGCTCAACCTCCTTAGCGATCAGGGAAATGCAAATTAAAACAACTTTGAGATATCATCTTACACCTGTCAGAATGACTAAAATAAAAAACACCAATGATAGGCTTTGCTGGAGAGGTTGTGGAGTAAGGGGTACACTCATCCATTGCTGGTGGGAATGCAAACTTGTTCAACCTCTTTGAAAATCAGTGTTTCGGTTTCTCAGGAAATTCGGGATCAACCTACCCCAAGACCCAGTAATACCACTCTTGGGAATATACCCAAGAGATGCCCTATCTTATGACAAAAGCATTTGTTCAACTATGTTCATAGCAGCACTATTTGTAATAGCCAGAACCTGAAAACAACCTAGATGCCCCTCAATGGAAGAATGGATGAAGAAAGTATGGAATATATACATATTAGAGTACTACTCAGCGGTAAAAAACAATGAAATCATGAATTTTGCATGCAAATGGAAGGAAATAGAAAACACTATCCTGAGTGAGGTAACCCACACCCAAAAAGATGAACATGGGATATACTCACTCATAATTGGATTCTAGCCATAAATAAAGGTCATTGAGCCTATAATTCGGGTTCTTGGAGAAGCTAAATAAGAAGGTGAACCCAAAGAAAAACATATAGTCATCCACCTGGATATGGGAAGTAGACAAGATTGCCAGGAAAAAACTGGGAACTTGGGGGTGAGTTGGGATGGGGGTAAGGGGAAACGGGGTAAGAAACGTGAGAAGGGGAGTATTGGGGGAGCTTGGGGGAATGGAATGGTTGGGACAAAGGAAGGGTGGATATGGGAGCAGAGAAGTATATATCCTAATGAATTGAGCCATCTTAGGGTTGGCAAGAGACTTGATTCTAGAGGGGCTTGCATGTTTCCAGGGAGATGTCCCCAGCTAGTACCTTGAGCAACTGAGGAGAGGCAACCTGAAATGACCCTATCCTATAGCCATACTGATGAATATCTCACATATCACCTCCATCTGGCGATGGCTGGAGATAGAGACAGAGACCCACATTGGAGCACCAGACTGAGCTCCCAAGGTCCCAATGTGGAGCAGAAGGAGGGAGAACATGAGTAAGGAAGTCAGGACCGCGAGGGGTACACGCACCCACTGTGACAGTGGAGCTGATCTATTGGAGCTCACCAAGGCCAGCTGGACTGGGACTGAATAAGCATGGAATGAAACCAGACTCTCTGAACATGGTGGACAATGAAGGCTGATGAGAAGCCAAGGACAATGGTACTAGGTTTCGATCCTACTGCATGAACTGGCTTTGTGGGAGCCTAGCCTGTTTGGATGCTCACCTTCCTTGACCTGGATAGAAGTGGGAGAACCTTGGACTTCCCACAGGGCAGGGAATCTCGACTGCTCTTCAGTCTCGAGATGGTGAGTGGAGTGGGGGAGGGTGAGAGGAGTGGGGAGAGGGGGAGGGGAGTGGGGGAGGGGGAGAGGAGTTGGAGGGAAATGGGAAACGGGGAGGAGGCGGAATTTTTTTTCAACAACAAAAAAATAAACAAAAAGAAAGAAGAAGCTAGAGCTAATAGGCCAAGCATTGATTTAAATAATATACTTTCTTTGTGGCTATTTTAGGGCTGAGCAGCTTGGAACATACAAATGCCTCCTAGAACAGTGCAATGTTCATGTATAACCTTAATGTTCAGTGATTGTTCTTTATAATACCTTCTAATATTTTTCCCAGAAACAAATGTTAATTTATGTTTTGTTTCTAAGATTTGGGGAATGTTATTATGAGTATTTTCTTGCTGTAACAAATCATGTCCCAACAAATCTATTGCTATGTTATCCACATATAGCTTTATTTTTCTCTCTGCCTTTCCAGCCCTATAAATTTGATGCATGTTGTACTCTGTTTTACCTGAGATGAAGTTCTGTTCCCTAAATTCTGAACACTTACCACCTAAAATGGCCAATTTGGATGCAAAGACTTTGGTGAAATTATTGTTTCATCTGTACTTGTGTCTAGCAGACCTTCAGTGACAATACCACTTATTGATATTTTTCAATTATGATCTTTATTCATATATAAAAATCTACCAAAATACTGACCTTATGGTTTCTCCTAAATTTTTATTCTCTCTTCTATATTAGTTCCATTATAAAGAGCAGCATTATTTCTTACAAAAAGCATTAAGTTTTTAATTGCTATGGGGAGGACTTTTCTCTATTATGACAAGAAACAATTAACCCACATTTGGCATAGGAGCCTGTGAGAGGCCCCACTAGAAGTTTTCTGACAACAAAGGGTTATCTTGAATATTTATTTATTTATTTATTAAAGATTTCTGTCTCTACCCCACCGCCACCTCCCGTTCCCTTCCCTCCCCCAATCAAATCCCCGTCCCTTATCAGCCCAAAGAGCAATCAGGGTTCCCTGCCCTGTGGGAAGGATACCCACCTCTATCCAGGTCTAGTAAGGTGAGCATCCAAACTGCCTAGGCTCCCACAAAGCCAATAGGTGCAGTAGGATCAAAAACCCATTGCCATTGTTCTTGAGGTCTCAGTAGTCCTCATTGTTCGCTATGTTCAGCGAGACCGGTTTTAACCCAGGCTTTTTCAGACCCAGGTCAGCTGGCCTTGGTGAGTTCCCTATAGAACATCCCCATTGTCTCAGTGTGTGGGTGCACCCCTAGCGGTCCTGAGTTTCTTGCTCGTGCTCTCTCTCCTTCGGCTCCTGATTTGGACCTTGAGATTTCAGTCCGGTGCTCCAATGTGGGTCTCTGTCTCTGTCTCCTTTCATTGCGTGATGAAGGTTAATATTCAGGAGGATGCCTATATGTTTTTCTTTGGGTTCTTCTTCTTATTTAGCATCTCCAAGAACTCGAATTATAGGCTCAATGTCCTTTATTTATGGCTAGAAACCAAATATGAGTGAGTACATCACATGTTCCTCTTTTTGGGTCCGGCTTACCTCACTCAGGATAGTGTTTTCAATTTCCATCCATTTGCCTGCAAACTTCAAGAAGTCCTTGTTTTTTACTGCTGAGTAGTACTCTAATATGTATATATTCCATACTTTCTTCATCCATTCTTCCATTGAAGGGCATCTAGGTTGATTCCAGGTTCTGGCTATTACAAACAATGCTGCTATGAACATAGTAGAGCATATACTTTTGTTTTATGATAATTCCTCTCTTGGGTATATTACCTTGAATATTTCTTGTTTATCTACATTTATTAGTCTAATGTCTTCTTTTGCCCCATCTTATGCATAATCCAAAAGGGAGTGTTATTCTGTTTGGATTATGCTTAGAAAAAACATTGTTTCTAGAAATGACCTATTTATAATCCTTTTAAAAGAGTTGATGTTGTTTGCCACAATCATAACTATTGACATGTTGATTTTTCCTCAAACCTCTGGAAATTACCTCTTGTATCCAAGCATTATCATGTTCATGAGATTCAATATTAATTCTATCTCATATCCATCCCTCTATTGGTGCTTCTCTTCCCTTTATAGACCTAATTATCCTTTACAAAGAGATTTAGCATTTTCAAAACCAAGAAATTCAATTATTATTTTTCTAGCTTCTGAATTTGGTATCATCCTGTTTATTGCCAAAGTCAATCTTTCAAAGTTGTGAAGCTCTGAACAACTGTAGTGATTCAATTATCTTTCCTACATTTTAATTCTGTTCCAAGCATTCAACGCTGCTGCATGACATAAAGCCAAGTCATGGTCATCATATAAAGATTGCCTTTCTAGTAGCATAATCTCCTTTTCCAAGAATTTGATCTTGGCAGATTTCCTTATCAGTAGATTTACTCCATTGTTCAATAATCTTAGCCTCTTCTCTGAAGCAGGTACTCCATTGCAAGTTTGGGGCAGCTTCTAAAACAGCTTTAAACAATATATCCAGTCTTTAGGAATAATTTTATTATAAACTCACCACAAGTTTATCATTTGCTTCAAAAAAGGTGAAGGCATGTCATATCAGAATAGCACTTTCTTGAATCTTCTTAAATCCATCATTTCCACGGGAGTCAATTTTACTCTTTCAGAACTTTGGGGATATCTATCATTTGGCAATTGTTTCTGTAAGGATCCTGGATATATTGAGATTGGTTGTTTGAAAAGCTTATTCTGTTCCTCTCTAACCTAATAATGCAATGTTGAAATGGATTTTTCATTAAATTTTCCTGTCTGGATCTGAATATCTATATCATCTGTTTTATTAAGTTTTTGTAAGGCTTGTATCTTGGCAGTCAAACCAAACATTTTAAGAGATAAACCAAGAATTAATAAAAAATTAAACCAGTATTATCCAAATGATAATTAATAGGATGTCAGTCCCACATAAGTTGATTATTACTTTATTTAGTTGTTCCACGTAAATCATGCATTACATAGCAATATAGAGAACTGCCTTTCTCTCTTGTAATCATGTTTCTCATTTTTTTTAAAGTGGTGAAACGCTCTCCCTTTTAACTAATTCCACCCTTAAGAATTTCCATCTTTTTCACAAAATCTGCCACTGATGAAGATGAAATTTACTGCATAGAACAGTAAAATTCTAACAGGATTTCAAAGCATCTAGCTAATTCAGCAGCAGGTCAATAAAAGGGTTCAGTAAAAGCCAACCAGGAGAGAAGAAAAGAAAACCTGGTTGGTTCAGTAATGACGTTGGTTACGTGTATATCTAGCCTATGCTGCTGGCTGCAAAGCAATGAGAGAATGGCTTTTTCATAAATTTGTACCCCAACAGTTGAGCGACAGATATATCATGACTAATAAAAGTCAAAGACAGATAGTATGGTTCAAGCAGAAGATCAAAGCAGTGAAGAAATAGTCAAGAAATTTTTTACATCTACCAAGCTCAGACAAAACAAAAGGGTGATCCTATCCTCAAAGTGTATGCAGACTGCCGTACTCTCTACAAAACCTTAGACTGCAATGAGGTCAAGTCTCCTCCTGCCTTATATATCTGTCACCACCCAGCCATAACACTCTTGTCTCAATCGCCCTAGTACTGGGATTAAAGGAAAGTGACTCCTGAGTGATAGGAGCGCCTTTGTATGAGTTCTATTTCACTTTTTAGATAGATTCAATCTCTTGTATGCCAGTGTGGCCTTGAATCCTGAGATTAAAGTTTTGTGCCACTACTTCCTGGCCTCTTGTGACTTATCTTTTCACTCCTGTCTCCAGGTAAGCTTTATTTATTAATCTGCAAATAAAATATCATTATATCTATCCATAAGCCTAATCCTTAAGAACAGTCTAAAAGGAATACCTCAATACAAGTAGCTTAACAACATCCATGAGAACAAAAACAATAAATAACCTCACACCAAGGTAAGATCTCAGTTCTAAACATCTAAGCTTCAAGATCAAGGGCACCCGTATTTGTGAAAGAAACATAATTAAAGATTAAATCACATATCAAGCCACACACATTAATAGTGAAAGACTTTAAGTCCCCATTGTTATCAATAGACAGGTCATTGGCAGAAACTAAACAGAAATAATGGGACTAAAATATGTTATGACTCAAAAGACCTTACAGATATCTACAGAACATCTCTCCCAAATGCAAAAAAGAATATACTTTCTTCTTGGCACCTCATGAAACCTTCTCCAAGATTTACCATGTACTCATTCACAAGAATCTCAGTAGATACAAAAAAATGAAATAATCCCATGTATCATTTTAGATCAACATGGGTTAAAGTTGGAATTCAGCATCAATGAAAACTACAAACTCATGGAACTCAGAAAGCCTACAAACCCATGGACACTGTATAACTCTTAACTGAATTACCACTGGATAATAGAAGAAAGAAAAAGAAAGAAAGAAATTAAAGATTCCCTAGAATTCAATGAAAATGAATGTAAAACACACACAAACTTATGAGACAAAATGAGGTCAAGGATAAAGGGAAAATTCGTAGCACTAAATACTTGCATGATGAATTTGGTATAATGGACAGCACACCTGAAAGTTTTACAACATAGAGAAGAAAACATATGCATGTGGAGTAAATGTCAGGAAATAATCAAACCAAGAGCTGAAATCAATAAAGTGGAAACAAAGAAAACAAAACAAAGAAAAAATTAAATGAAGAGTTAGTTCTTTGAAAGAATTAACAAGATAAACAAACCCTTACTCAAACTAACAAACAGGAAGAGAAAGAATTGCCATATCAATAAAAACAGAAAAAAGTACAAGATAACAACAGATGCTAAACAATTTCAGAGAACCAGTAGATCATACATCATAAAACTGTTCTTCAGATAATGGAAAATCTTAAAGAAATGGACAATATTCTTGATGGATACAACTTAACAAAGGTACATCAATATCAAATAAATAATTTAATTTTAATAGACCTTTAAATGTTAAGGAAATATAAGCAATCATTTAATAGCTCCCAATTAAAAAAAACCTCAAGACCAAATGGTTTTAGTGTAGAATTCTACCATGCAAACTAGAGCTATTACCAATACTCTTCAAATTATTCCACAAAACAGAAGCTGAGGGAACATTGTCAAATTCATTTTATGAGGCTGCAGATTCCCTAATGCCAAACTCATATAAAGTCTCAAGAGAGAAAAATAAATAACAGACAAATTTCTCTAATGAATATTGTTGCAAAATATTAATAAAGTACTTCCAATCTGATTCCAATAGTACATTGAAAATATCATTCACCATGATTAAGAACACTTCATCCCAGTGAAGGCAGGGTTTTTTTCAATATGTGAAAAACTGTCAATGTAATCCACCATATAAATAAAGTGAAAAAAATAAACATGGCCATCTCACTAGATACTGAAAAAAAAACTTTGAAAAAATCCAACATCATTTAATGATAAAAGTTTTGAAGATTTCAAGGATACCAGGAACATACCAAAATATATTAAAGTCCAAATACAATAAACAAATAACCAAAATAAAATTACCTGAAATGGAAGTTCCATAGGAGTCGGACTGAACAAACTACATAGGACTCATAAACACTTTCAGTAATGTAGCAGGATACAAAATTAACTAAAAAATCAATAGCCCTGCTGTACACACATGATAAAAGGGCTGAGAAAGAAATCAGAGCAACATCACCCTTCACAATAGCCAAAAATAACATAAAATATCTTGGAGTAACTCTAACCAAACAAGTGAAAGATTTGTATGACAAGAACTTTAAATATTTAAAGAAAGAAATTGAAGAAGACACCAGAAAGTGGAAAGATCTCCCATGTTCTTAGGTAGTCAGAAATAACATAGTAAAAATGGCAATCTTACCAAAAGCAATCTACAGATTCAATGCAATACCCATCAAAATACCAGCAAAATTCTTCACAGACCTTGAAAGAATGGTATTCAACTTCACATGGAGAAGCAAAAAACCTAGAAGAGCCAAAATAATCCTGTACAATAAAAGAACTTCTGGAGGCATCACAATCCCTGACTTTAAATTCTACTAAAGAGCTACAGTACTGAAAACAGCCTGGTATTGGCATAAGAACAGAGAAGAGTACCAATGGAACCAAATAGAAGACCTGGATATTAGTCCACACACTTTCGAACACCTGATTTTGACAAAGAAACAGAAATATCAAATGGAAAAAAAAGAAAGCATATTTAACAAATGGTGCTAACATAACTGGGTATCAACATGTAGAGGAATGAAAATAGATCCATATCTATCACCATACACAAATCTCAATTCCAAGTGGATCAAAGACCTCAACATGAAGCCAGCCACACTGAACCTTATAGAAAAGAAATTGGGAAATACACTTGAATGCATTGACACTGGAGACCACTTCCTAAATATAACAACAACAGCACAGAAACTGAGAAAAACAATTAATAAATGGGACCTCCTGAAACTGAAAAGCTTCTGTAAAACAAAGGACACAGTCAACTAGACGAAACGACAGCCTATAGAATGGGAAAAGATCTTCACCAACCCCACATCAGGCAGAAGTCAGATCTCCAAAATATACAAAGAACTCAAGAAATTGGTCTTCAAAGAACACATAATCTAATAAGTAAATGGAGTACAGACCTAAACAGAGAACTCTCAACAGATGAATCCAAAATGTCTGAAAGACACTTAAGGAAATGTTCAACATCCTTAGTCATCAGAAAAATTCAAATCAAACCATCTCTGAGATTCCATCTTACACCTATAAGACTGGCCAAGTTCAAAAACACTGATGACAATTTATGCTGGAGATGTTGTGGGGAAAAGGGAACACTTCTTCATTCCTGGTGGGAATGCAAGCTGGAAAAGCCCCTTAGGATGTAAGTGTGGTGATTTCTCAGAAAATTAGGAAACAATCTTCCTCAAGACCCAGTAATACTACTTTGGGTATATATCCAAAGGATGCTCAATTGTGCCACAAGAACATGTGCCCAACTATGTTTATAGCAGAACTGTTTCTCATAGCCAGAACCTGGAAACAAATGAAATGCCCCTTGACAGAAGAATGGATAAGAAAAATGTGGTACAATGGAGTACTACACAGCAGAAAAAATAACAACATCTTGAATTTCGCAGGCAAATGGATGGAGCTAGAAAACATTATTTTGAGTGAAGTAATCCAGACACAGAAAGATAATTATCTCATGTATTTACTCATAGGTGGTTTTTAAACAAAAAGCAAAGAAAAACAGCCTATAAACCACAATCCCAGAGAACTTACACAAAAATGAGTTGTATACATAAGCAACCCCAAAAACTCTACCAGGGAACTCGTACATCTAATAAACATCTTTTTTTCACAATTTTTTAAAATTGATTTTTATTGAGCTCTACATTTTTCTCTGCTTTTTTCTCTACCTCTCCCCCCCCTTCAACCCTCTCCCAAGGTCCCCATGCTCCCAATTTACTAAGGAGATCTTGTCTTTTTCTACCACCCATATAGATTATACCTATGTATATTTCTCTTAGGGTCCTCATTGTTGTCTATGTTCTCTGGGATTGTAATTTGTGGGCTGGTTTTCTTTGTTTCATGTTAAAAAACCACTTATGAGTGAGTAAACATCTTTAATGAAGTGGCTGGACACCACATTAACTCAAAAATTTATTCAAAATTAAGATTAATTCAAAATTAACATTAACTCAAAATATGAATCACAAATTGGGTAAGACAGAAACATTGAAAACATCAACCTTCACAATAGTCACTAATAACATAAAATATCTTGGAATAACTCTAAACAATCAAGTGAGAGAGAAATATGATAAGATTATCAAGTCTTTGATGGAAAAAATTGGAGATGGTATCAGAAGATGAAAAACCACCAATGATAACGTATAGGTATGGTTGTTATAATAAACATGGCCATCTTACCAAAAGCAATCAACAGAGTTAGTGAAATTCCAGTTAACTTTGCAACATAATTCTCTACAGACCTTGAAAGAATAGTACTCAAATTCATGTGGGAAAAGCAAAAACCCCAGATATCTAATCAATCTTGTACAATCAACAAACTTTAAGAGGTATCACAACCTTTGATTTTAAGCTCTATTACAGAGCTATAGTAATAAAAATAGCATTGAATTTACATAAGACCAAACAGGTAGATCAATGAAACAAAACTGGAGACCCAGATGTAAATCAACATACCTATGAACAAATGAATTTTAACAAAGAAATCAAAATTATATAATGGAAAAAGAACATCTCTAACAAAATGTGTTGGCATATATGTATGTCCTTATGTAGAAGAATGCAAATAGATTCTGAATAAAATTAAAGTCCAAGTGAATAAAAGACCTCAATATAAATCCAGTTACAGTGATACTGATAGAAGAGAAAGTGGGAAATAGCCTTGAATACATTGGCACAGAAGACATATTTTGAATAGAATACCAAACCAATAGCAGAGACCCAAAGAATGACAATTAATAAATGGAGCCTGATGGAACTGTAAAGCTTCTGCAAATCAAATGATATCTGCAGCCTAAAGAATGGGAAAAGATCTTCAACAACACCATATCCAAAAGAGGGCTGATTTCCAATATGTGTGTATGTGTATATGTGTATATATACATACATGTTGTTATATCTATACATATATATATATAAGAAATTAAACATAATTTAATTAAAATAATCCAATTAAAAATGAGATACATATCTTAACAGATTTTTCAACATAAGAATCTCAAATGGCCACGGAAAACTTAAAGACTTGTTGAACCTCCTTAGCCATTAGGGATATGCAAATCAAACTAACTCTGAGATTCTATTTTACATATGTCATAGTGGCTAAGAGCAAAAATACAAATGAGCAGCTCATATTGGCAAGGATATCCAGCAAGGGGAACACTCTTCCATTGCTGATGGGAGTGCAAACTTCTTTTTTATTTTTATTTATTTATTTATTTATTTATTTATTTATTTATTTATTAAAGATTTCTGTCTCTTCCCCACCGCCGCCCCCCTTCCCTCCCCCTCCCCCAATCAAATCCCCCTTTCTCCACCGCCCAAAGAGCAATCAGGATTCCCTGCACTGTGGGAAGTTCAAGGACCACCCACCTCTATCCAGTTCTAGTAAGGTGAGCATCCAAACTGCCTAGGCTCCCACAAAGCCAATAGGTGCAGTAGGATCCGAAACCCATTGCCATTGTTCTTGAGGTCTCAGTAGTCCTCATTGTCCGCTATGTTCAGCGAGACCGGTTTTAATCCAGGCTTTTTTATACCCAGACCAGCTAGCCTTGGTGAGTTCCTGAAAGAACATCCCCACTGCCTCAGTATGTGGGTGCACCCCTCGTGGTCCTGAGCTCCCTGCTCGTGTTCTCTCTCCTTCCGCTCTTGACTTGGACCTTGAGATTTCAGTCTGGTGCTCCAATGTGGGTCTCTATCTCTGTCTCCTTTCATCGCCTGATGAAGGTTAATATTCAGGAGGATGACTATATGTTTTTCTTTGGGTTCTCCTTCTTATTTAGCTTCTCTAAGAACGCGGATTATATGCTCAATGTCCTTTATTTATGGCTAGAAACCAAATATGAGTTAGTACATCCCATGTTCCTCTTTTTGGGTCTGTGTTACCTCACTCAGGATAGTGTTTTCTATTTCCATCCATTTGCCTGCAAACTTCAAGAAGTCCCTGTTTTTTACTGCTGAGTAGTACTCTAATATGTATATATTCCATACCTTCTTCATCCATTCTTCCATTGAAGGGCATCTAGGTTGTTTCCAGGTTCTGGCTATTACAAACAATGCTGCTATGAACATAGTAGAGCATATACTTTTGTTGTATGATACGGCCTCTCTTGGGTATATTCCCAAGAGTGGTATTGCTGGGTCCATGGGTAGGTTGATCCCTAATTTCCTGAGAAACCTCCACACTGCTTTCCAGAGTGGTTGCACAAGTTTGCATTCCCACCAGCAATGGATGAGTGTACCCCTTTCTCCACAACCTCTCCAGCAACGGCTATCATTGGTGTTTTTGATTTTAGCCATTCTGACAGGTGTAAGATCACATTAGAAAAATTATCCACTATGATCAAGTAGGCTTCATCCCAGAGATGCAGGGCTGGTTCAACATATGCAAATCTATTAACGTAATCCACCATATAAATAAACTGAAAGAAAAAAACCATATGATCATTTCATTAGATGCTGAAAAAGCATTCGACAAAATTCAACACCCCTTTATGATAAAGGTATTGGAGAGACTAGGGATACAAGGGTCATACCTAAATATAATAAAAGCTATTTACAGCAAGCCGACAGCTAACATTAAATTGAACGGAGAAAAACTCAAAGCCATCCCACTAAAATCAGGAACAAGACAAGGATGTCCACTCTCTCCATACCTCTTCAATATAGTGCTTGAAATTCTAGCAATAGCAATAAGACAACATAAGGGAGTGCAAACTTCTATAGTCATTTTGAAAATCAATATGACACTTTCTCAGAAAATTGGGAATGGATATAGCCCATCTCAGCTACACCACTCTTTTGTATACACCTAAAGGATGCTAAATCATACAACCAAGAAAATTGATCAATTATATTCATTGAGGATTTATTTGAAGTACATAGAACCTTGCAACACCCGAGATGTCCCTCAACTGAAAACCAGATAAAGAAAATACATTCTGTTTATGCAATGGAATATTATCAGCTGCTAAAAGCAATGACATCTGGAAATTTGGACACAAATGGGTACAGCTAGAAAAAAAATTACCCTAAAGGTGTTAACCCAGACCCAGAAAGACAAACATGATAGATATTCACTTAAGTGGATATTAGCTGTAAAGAAAAGGATAATCATGTTGTAATGTATGAACAGAGATGGGATAGGTAACAAAAAGTGTTCAAGCAGCAGGGACCCTCAGATCTTTCTGGACCAAAAAAAAAAAAAAAAACAGATTTCATGGGTGACCTGGGAGAGTGTAAGGATAGTAACAAGAAGGATCATATTTAGGGTGAATGGAGGTAGGAAGTACAGAAAAAGATGACTTGAAAGTGGGGCAATTCAGTGTCAGATGCAAGGAATACGCTTAGGAATCCATAAGTATGACCCCAACCAAGACTCCTAGCAATAGGGGATATATAGCCTGAACTTTCTATCTCCTGTGACCTGGCAAGTCTTCCAGTGGAGGAATTGGGATACCAGCCTACTCACATAACTTTCTACCAAGAGTCTGCTCTGACTACGGAATGGGTTGGTGTAAGCATGGTGCAGAGATTGTGGGAAGGACCAAACAATGACTGGTCCAGTGTAAGACCCATTCTACAATAACGGGTCAATCCCTGACACTGCCTGGAGTTCCAGGTCTCAGAGGCTGGATGGCCCAGAGAACTAGGATAGAAACAAGCATTATTGAAGAAATATATGTCAACATACTGATGCCTAACAACATTCTACTATACTCAGAGCTGGTGCCTATTTTAATTATCTTCAGAAATGCTTTATCCAGTTAATGGTGAAAACAGATACAATGTTGTACAACCAAACATTAGGATGAACTCTGGGGATCCTGCAAAAAAGGAAGGACGAATTGTGTGATACAGTGATACAGGATTTAAAATAAATAAATACCTTTAATAAAAAATGAGTGTGTTTTAAAAGGATTTGAGTCCATTTGGATTTGTAATATTGTAATAATTTTGAGTGATGCAGAAATTGAAGCCTGAGGTCACTGAAAGTATTGAAGATTATCCAGAAGCTATGATTATTAATTCTGCTAACACACACACACACACACACACACACACACACACGAGCCCCATGCAGCTATCACTACTCTTTCAAAAATTATGTGACTTTTATAAAAATGTTAAAATAAGGGCAAACTAAGCAATTTGAGCTAGTGAATGGTCCTAAGAATAAAAACAATGATATATATATATATATATATATATATATATATATATATATATCACAGTTTTATCAAGATACCCTGTACTAATTTTATATTTTTCAACTACTAACCTTAATGGCAATGCATTGAAACATCTCTTGTTACTTCAATTTTATAGTGCTATTTTTGTGTGAAATAGCTAATGAGAGTTGGTATAGGGATTTTTTTATACCTTTTCTAATTTACCAATTATTGTCTATAAGACATGCCATGCTAAAATGTACTTAGCAAAAATCCATAATCTAGTGCATAAAATAAAGAATAAATGCTATCTTTAAAATATGCTTTGTGATTTTAGGTATACCTATTTAAGACAATAGGAAAACTGCCTAGGGTGAGGGATCGAGTAATTTAGGAGTTATCCAAGTCTGTTTTAACTGCAACCATAGAACTGAAAACTTTGTTGGTAAGTCTGTAGAAAGTGGAAAATATGTCCTATTGAACATGATCTGTTTTCTCTATTGGTCCATTAAAATAAATGTTTTTATCAAATATAAATTATTCCTTATTGTTGTGATTTGAGAAAATTATGCAAGTCTGACTGGGCAGTTTCCTAATATAGACATTTTTACCTAGTTTCTTTAGGAAGAATATATTCAATATCATTGTGAAGATAATCTAATAATAAATACAGAAATGCAGATATATTATAAAAATTACGTGTCAATATTGATATAAACCAGATATATGAAATAGTTAAATTTTCTGTCTTCATACAATTCATAACATTTCTCTTATTTTCCTTTATTTCCTTATGATGTAAAATGTCTCTTCATTTCTCTTTTTGCTATAGTTTACTTTGACTATTTCCTATCAAATACAAAAATTTTGTACTCTTAAGCCCAAGTACTCACTTGATGCTTATCAATTTTTGAGTCTAGATGTCTCCCTAATTTGATAACTATTTTAGAGTGACTTAGCTCTAAATTTGTTTGTGTTTAAAGGTATTATTCTTTTATATAATAATGAATTATTAAAATTATCAAGGTGTATTTCTAAATACAATTTACTCTATAAAGGACCATCTTAAGACTCTTTATGTCATATTTTCATACTTCCCATTCAATTTTGTCATATAGCCTTGTTACTTTTGTTTTACAAAGTCATAATTTTCTTCCCGCCAAACACTCCACAATAATTGTCCATTACCCTAATGTGAGACTATGCAAACATAACCCACAGAGTTCTTTGCTGGATGATATCCAAGAGACTTAAGCCATCATCCTACAGTGATGACTGTAGATGTTCTGATTTTTGATGAAAGATAAAAGAAATAACAGGCTATAGTTAGCTGCAAATCCCAATATACCTGCTTATCCATCTAATTATTCTAGAAATCTCAGCCTGAAAAAAACATACCCCATAGATATGCATTTGACCAATTTACCAAGTGAAAGTTTTTAATTTGAAATCATATTTTCATCTATCTAAGGGGAGGTAAAAGCTGCTTTTTGGTCCTAATTAACTTTAATGTGTTTTGTTTTTGCTTCCCCCCCAGTTATATTTAAGCTGCTGCATCAGTTTATATTCTTGTCTCATATATAGATTTGTGGAATATAGATAGAGATCTGTATAAAGACCTTTAAAGGGGCAGACGACCAAAGCAGGCGCCGGCAGAAGACCGTCGCAGGCGGGCAACACAGGCCGCAGGCTGCGGCCGGGACTAGCGGGGACTGGCGCGATGGCAGAGGACGCAGGCAGCAGGGACCAGCACGCAACACCAAGAGCAGTTCGTCACACTACAATTAAATCAAAGAGGTAGGCCTTTGGTTGGTGAGGTCCCTGGTGAACGGGGAGATGGGTCCTGTTCCTGAAGACCCTTCTGAGGGCTGACAGGGAACTTGGCCCCCGGCAGGAGCCAGGAAACAGAGCGAGGGCAATCTGTAAGAGGAACCTCTGACAAGCAGAGAAACCTGATCTGATTATAAAAGACTAATTAGATAGCATCAATAGGAGGAGATGGGCAGGATCCAAGGCAGAATTTCGCCGAATAATCTGAAAAACAACATGAAAACACCAGAACCCAATGATCTTACAACAGAAGGACTTGAACACCGTAACACAGAAGAAGTGAAAAAAATTGACTTTATGAAAGCATTACAGTCCGTTAAACAACATGTAAAAAACACCCTTACAGAAATGGAAGAGAAATTAGACAAAAAGTGTGAAGAAATGAGTAAATAGGTACATGAGACAATGGGAAACCAAGAAAAAAGATCAAATAGGTAATGGAAACAGTTCAAGAATTGAAAACTGAAAACCTAAGACAGGGTGCCCTGTGATCTGTTTACTTTAATCCTGCTAGATGCCTTTTATTTGAGGAGCTCCAAGGACGGGCGACTTATGGCAGGATAATCCCCCAACCTAAGGCAGGGCCCTGGGAACCCTAGGAAGGGTAAGGGGAAAAAAAAGGCCTGGTCCCCACTCGACCTAGGAGTCATCGGGCACCCCTCTGTTCCCAGGAGAGAGGGATTGCTTCACCACTCAAGAGGAGGGTCTCTCCTTGTCTCAGTCCCTTCTCCTTTGCTCTGACACCATGGTTGACTCTGACTGGTGCTCTCCACTTGATAGCTGCCTGCCTTTGTATGGGAGGGGGGAAGGGATCTGTTGGGAGCTGTTTCCCCGTAGAGATCATTGCAGGAACCATCGCCCTGGGAAGACTATGGGGAACCCCACATCCATGGTTGTACTGGGATTGGTTCTGTAGCCCCACACCCAGTTGAAGCTGTTAATGGAGAAAAATAAAATAAATTAAAAATAAGAAATGCTCATTTTTCAAACAGAAAAAAAAAGAATTGAAAACTGAAATGGAAGCAAGGAAAAAAACACAAATTGAGGAACAGCTGGATATGGAAAATCTAGGTCAACGAGCAGAGCCTACAGAAACAAACATAATCATTAGAATACAAGAAATAGAAAAAAGAATCTCAGATTCTGAGGACACCATAGAGAAAATAAATGCACTGATCAAAGAAAACAGCAAAGCCAACAAATTCTCATCACAAAACATTCAAGAAATATGGGAAACAATAAAAAGACCAAACCTAAGAATAATAGGAATAAAAGAAGGAGAAGAATCACAGCTCAAAGGCCCAGAAAATATTTTTAATAAAATTATGGAAGAAAACTTTCCCAACATAAAGAAAGATATCCCTTTGAATATTCAAGAAACATACAAAATATTAAACAGACTGGATCAAAGAAAAACATCCCCTCGCCATATTATAATCAAAACGCAAAATATACAGGTTAAAGAAAGAATATTAAGAGCTGCAAAGGAAAAAGGGCAAGTAACCTATAAAGGTAAACCGACCAGACTTACACCTGACTTCTCTATGGAAACCCTGAAAGGGAGAAGGTCCTGGATAGAGGTACTTCAAAAACTAAGAGACCATGGATGCAAACCCAAACTTCTATACCCAGCCAAGCTAGTGTTCACTATCAATGGAGAAAACAAAACATTCCAGGATAAGAACAAATTTAAACAATACGTAGCCACAAATCCAGCCCTACAGAAAGTAAAAGAAGGAAAATCGCAACCCAAGGAATCCAATATTGGCAACACTGCCTACAATAACTCAGGCATCTAGCGAACCTTCACCAGCACAACTCAAAAAAGGGACACACACACAAACTCTACTACCAAAAACAATAAGAATAACCGGAGTAAACAACCACTGTCAATAATATCAATTAATATTAATGGTCTCAAGTCACCTATGAAAAGGCACAGGCTAAGAGATTGGATACGAAAACAGGATCCAACATTCTGCTGTTTGCAAGAAACACATCTCAACCACAAAGACAGGCATCTACTCAGAGTAAAAGGTTGGGAAAAGGTCTATCAAGCAAATGGTCCTAAGAAAAAAGCAGGTGTGGCCATACTAATTTCCAACAAAACTGATTTCAAACTAAAATCAATCAGAAGAGATGAAGATGGACACTTTATACTCATAACAGGAACAATTCATCAGGATGATATCTCAATCCTCAATATCTATGCCCCTAATATGAAAGAACCCACTTATGTAAAAGAAATATTACTAGAACTCAAGGCAGACATCAAACCACACACTTGTAGTAAGAGACTTCAACACAACTCTCTCTCCCTCGGACAGGTCAATCAGACAGAAACCTAATAGAGAATTAGAGAATTATTAGAGGTAATGAAGCAAATGGACTTAAAAGACATCTATAGAACACTCCACCCAAATAGGAAAGAATATACCTTCTTCTCTGCAGCTCATGGAACCTTCTCAAAAATTGACCATATACTCGAAACAAAGGAAACCTCCACAGACACAAAAGAATATCAGTGTCCACCTGTGTTTTATCAGATCACCATGGATTAAAGATAGAAGGCAACAACAATGCTACCCCCAGAAAGCCGACAAACTCATGGAAACTGAACAATAAACTACTGAACCACACCTGGGTCAAGGAAGAAATTAAGAAAGAAATTAAAGTCTTCCTTGAATTTAATGAAAATAAAGAGACAACATACTCAAACCTATGGGACATGATGAAAGCAGTGCTAAAAGGAAAGTTCATAGCACTAAGTGCCCACTTAAAGAAAACAGAGAAAGCATACATTGGGGACTTAACAGCACACCTGAAAGCTTTAGAAAAAAAAAGCAGATCTGCCCAGAAGGAGTAGAAGACTGGAAATAATCAAACTGAGGGCTGACATCAACAAAATAGAAACACAGGAAAACAGTCCAAAGAATCAATGAAACAAAAAGTTGGTTCTTGGAGAAAATCAACAACATTGACAAACCCCTATCCAAACTAATAAAACAACAGAGAGAGAATATGCAAATAAATAAGATCAGAAATGAAAAGGGGGACATAAGCACAGACAAAGAGGATATTCAGAGAATCATTAGATATTACTACAAAAGCCTGTATGCCAAAAAACTGAAAATGCAAAAGAAATGGACTTTTTTTTAGATAAGTACCATATATCAAAGCTAAACCAAGACCAGGTGAAAGATATAAATAGACCTGTTAGTCGCGAAGAACTAGAAGCTGTTATAAAAAATATCCCTTCCAAAAAAAAGCCCAGGACCAGGTGGCTTCAATGCAGAATTCTACCAGAACTTCCAAGAAGAGCTAATATCTATACTCCTTAAGGTATTTCACAATATAGAAACAGAAAATCATTGCCAAATTCCTTTTATGAAGCTACAGTCACTCTGATACCAAAACCACACAAAGACTCAACCAAGAAAGAGAATTACAGGCCAATCTCACTCATGAACATCGATGCAAAAATCCTCAACAAAATACTGGCACACCGTATCCAAGAACACATTAGAAAAAATTATCCATTATGATCAAGTAGGCTTCATTCCAGAGATGCAAGGCTGGTTCAACATACGAAAATCTATCAATGTAATCCATCATATAAATAAACTGAAAGAAAAAAACCATATGATCATTTCTTTAGATGCTGAAAAAGCTTTTGACAAAATTCAACATCCCTTTATGGTAAAAGTCTTGGAGAGATTAGGGATACAAGGGTCATACCTAAATATAATAAAAGCTATTTACAGCAAGCCGACAGCTAACATCAAACTAAACGGAGAGAATCTCAAAGCCATCCCGCTAAAATCAGGAACACGACAAGGCTGTCCACTCTCTCCATACCTCTTCAACATAGTGCTTGAAGTTTTAGCAATAGCAATAAGACAACGTAAGGGGATCAAAGGGATTCGAATTGGAAAGGAAGAAGTTAAACTTTCGTTATTTGCAGATGATATGATAGTGTACATAAGCGACCCCAAAAACTCCACCAAAGAACTCCTACAGCTGATAAACACCTTTAGTAATGTGGCCGGGTACAAGATCAACTCCAAAAAATCAGTCGCCCTCCTATACACAAAGGATATGGAAGCAGAGAGGGAAATAAGAGAAGCTTCTCCTTTCACGATAGCCACAAACAGCATAAAATATCTTGGGGTAACTCTAACCAAAGAAGTGAAAGATCTATTTGACAAGAACTTTAAGGCATTGAAGAATGAAATTGATGAAGATACCAGAAAATGGAAGGATCTCCTTTGCTCCTGGATTGGGAGGATCAACATAGTAAAAATGGCAATCCTACCAAAGGCAATCTATAGATTCAATGCAATCCCCATCAAGATCCCATCAAAATTCTTCACTGACCTTGAGAGGACAATAATCAACTTTATATGGAAAAACAAAAAACCCATGATAGCCAAAACAATCTTATACAATAAAGGAACTTCTGGAGGCATTACCATCCCTGACTTCAAACTCTACTACAGAGCTTCAGTAATGAAAACAGTGTGGTATTGGCATAAAAACAGAGAAGTCGACCAATGGAATCGTATAGAAGACCCGGATCTTAACCCACAAACCTATGAACACCTCATTTTCGATAAAGGTGCTAAAAGTATACAATGGAAGAAAGAAAGCATCTTCAACAATTGGTGCTGGCACAACTGGATGTCAACCTGTAGAAGAATGAAAATAGACCCATATCTATCACCATGCACAAAACTCAAGTCCAAATGGATCAAAGACCTCAATATCAATCTGAACACACTGAACCTGATAGAAGAGAAAGTGGGAAGTACCCTACAACAGATGGGCACAGGCGATCGCTTCCTAGGTACAACCCCAGCAGCACAGTCCTTAAGGGCAACATTGAATAAATGGGACCTACTGAAACTGAGAAGCTTCTGTAAAGCAAAGAACACTGTCACTAAGACAAAAAGGCAACCCACTGACTGGGAGAAGATCTTCACCAGCCCCGCAACAGACAAAGGTCTGATCTCCAAAATATATAAAGAACTCAAGAAACTAGACTTTAAAATACTAATTAACCCAATTAAAAAATGGGGCACTGATCTGAAGAGAGAATTCTCAACAGAAGAAGTTCAAATGGCCAAAAGACACTTAAGGTCATGCTCAGCCTCCTTAGCGATCAGGGAAATGCAAATCAAAACAACATTGAGATATCATCTTACACCTGTCAGAATGGCTAAAATCAAAAACACCAATGATAGCCTTTGCTGGAGAGGCTGTGGAGAAAGGGGTACCCTCATCCATTGCTGGTGGGAATGCAAACTTGTACAACCACTTTGGAAAGCAGTGTGGCGGTTTCTCAGGAAATTCGGGATCAATCTACCCATGGACCCAGCAATGCCACTCTTGGGAATATACCCACGAGATGCCCGATCATATGACAAGGACATTTGTTCAACTATGTTCATAGCAGCATTATTTGTAATAGCCAGAACCTGGAAACAACCTAGATGCCCTTCATTGGAAGAATGGATGAAGAAAGTGTGGAATATATACACATTAGAATACTACTCAGCGGTAAAAAACAATGACTTCGCAAATTTTGCATGCAAATGGATGGAAATAGAAAACACTATCCTGAGTGAGGTAACACAGACCCAAAAAGATGAACATGGGATGTACTCACTCATAATTGGTTTCTAGACATAAATAAAGAACCTTCATCTGACGAAGGATGGAGATAGAGACAGAGACCCACACTGGAGCACCGGACTGAGCTCCCAATGTTCCAATGAGGAACAGAAGGAGGGAGAATACGAACAAAGATTTCAGGACCACAAGGGATGCACCCACCCACAGAGACAGTGGGGCTGATCCATTGGGAGCCCACCAAGGCCAGCTGGACTGTGACTGTAAAAGCATGGGATAAAACCGGACTCCTTGAATTTGGCGGACAATGAGGGCTGCTGACAAGGCAAGAACAATGGCACCGGGTTTTGATCCTACTTCATGTCCTGGCTTTGTGGGAGCCTAGCCAGTTTGGATGATCACCTTTCTAGACCAGGATTGAGGGGGGGAAGACTTTGAACTTTCCACAGGGCAGGGAAGCCTGACTGCTCTTCAGTCTGGATATGGAGGGGGAAGAGGGGGGAGGGGGAAGGAGTGGGGGTGGGCGAGGGAAATGGGAGGCGGGGAGGAGGCAGAAATTTATTTTTTTCCAATATAAAAAAAAACTAAAAAAAAAGGATAGCTTACAAACTTTTGGTTGGATGTTCAATGGTTAAAGCTCTAGTGATAATATTCTTATGGGAGACCTTGAGCTGCCAGGTAAAATTCTTACAAAAAACAGTTTCCAATAGAGAGCTTAAAACAGCTGCCTAACAGGTACTCAAGCAGGTAAAGTATAAATCAACAGATAAAATATACGATAATCAACAAATACAGTATATTAATTATAATTCAGCTATGGTAAGTGTGTATATTAAATATAAAACTTATTCTACAACAGTTTTACAAAAAATGAGGCTTATGGCTAAATCTTATCAGTTTTGCTAGTTAAGATATAAAGCTCTTAATTTAAGCCAGTAGCCTGTCTGATCTAAAAGGACAGGATAGAATCTGGAAAATGGTTTAACAAAATTTTGACTATGATCAAGGTTTCTTATACTAAACAGTAGACTCATTGATAATTTTAATATGGATTCCTGGATATTTGCCTTTGCTAAATTCAAAGGCCAAAAACAATGGTCTTTTCCCAGATCATTGCTACAATTTATGCACATGTATTTTGCTAAAGTTATAGCAAAAAATCCCTTAAAGGATTTTATGCTAAATTTTACAATTGGCTCTTCCAATGGAGGAACTGCATATATGGCTAATTATAATAAAAATTATGGAGCATAACAAGGCTCCTTCAAAGCAACTCATAAAAGTTGCCAGCAGACCCTGATGCAAACGGATCTGGCTTATTGACACCAAGCTGACCTTTGCTAAGACAAAGTGAAAAAGCCCTCGCAATGCATCATGAAAAAACCCGACCTATATATATTTGGGGTCGAGGATGTGTTTGTGCTTTTTTCACAGAAAGAAAATGAAATCTGAACGTGATGTCGAGGCTGCGGACACAGAGGAGTTCCAGACTTCCAGAGGTGATTGAGAAGAGATCCTTGGTCCAGTCTTCCCTACCCCCAAGGAAAGGAGTGCCTGCTGACAAAACCAGCTACACCACTCTGCATGGTGTCATCCAGCCCCCAGAGTCCAGGGAGACCCGGCTGACATAAGGGCCAGGATGTGCTTCATGTACCTGAATCCAGCTCGCCTCACCCTGGCTACCCCACCTGTCCTGGAGCACAAATGCTAAACTGCTTCTGTAGCTTGAACTCTGGTCTGCTTTGGAGCTGAGTTGCACACTAAACATCAGACTGCTTTAAACTTTGGGACACAGAACTCATTTTAATTAAAATATTAACCTCTCTTCACTTAAGAAGGGGGAAAATTGGGGGTTCCTGTTACTGTTGCCCAGAGGCTGGAACTGGTGGTATTTGATAACAACAATGTATGTCATTGTACTTCCACTGAATTTGAGCTAATGATATTTGTAACTGCTTATAGATAATGGGTAAAGTTTGACACATGTTGTAAAGTGTTTGGTTTTAATGCATATGTTAAAAATTTTAGATTTTGATCCCTTTTACACTGCCCTAATTTTTTGGCAGGCAGCACACGTAACTTTATGTGGAGTAGGCACTCAGGAAGGTGGTTATACCATAGGCCAGACTAAAAGGTGAATACTGGGTTGGGAAAAAGCCCTTTCTTCTTGTCTGGAGATGGAGTTATTGGTGCCAAAATTATATATTTATATCTTTTGTTTGAGGAGCTCCTCACAGTATTTTCATTAATGACAGACGCAGGGGCCCAATGACGGGAGTTAGTGTGGATCCTCGCCTGAAGAGCACACCATACAGAGGTTGTAGAAACCGGCTCAACATGGCATGGTTCAGGTATGAGGGCGCTCTCCACATGGCCTAAGACAGGGTGCCCTGTGATCTGCTTACTTTAATCCTGCTAGATGCCTTTTATTTGAGGAGCTCCAAGGACGGGCGACTTATGGCAGGATAATCCCCCAACCTAAGGCAGGGCCCTGGGAACCCTAGGAAGGGTAAGGGGGGGAAAAAAAGGCCTGGTCCCCACTCGACCTAGGAGTCATCGAGCACCCCTCTGTTCCCAGGAGAGAGGGATTGCTTCACCACTCGAGAGGAGGGTCTCTCCTTGTCTCAGTCCCTTCTCCTTTGTTCTGACACCATGGTTGACTCTGACTGGTGCTCTCCACGTGATAGCTGCCTGCCTTTGTATGGGAGGGGAGAGGGGATCTGTTGGGAGCTGTTTCCCCCTAGAGATCATTGCAGGAACCATCGCCCTGGGGAGACTGTGGGGAACCCCACACCCATGGTTGTACTGGAATTGGTTCTGTCGCCCCACACCCAGTTGAAGCTGTTAATGGAGAAAAATAAAATAAATAAATAAATTAAAAAAAAACAAGAAAAAGAATTTAAGGTGAGATATTCCTTGGTATTCCTGTCTTATCACTAAACCTTTTGATCTTAGAAAACTGTCCTTTTTGCTGACATTCACTACTTGTTTTCTTTTCCTTTCTTTGGAACCAGAGCTTTTAGTTTCATGAGCCAAGAATCCTATTCACTGAATCATCAAAAAGCTTCCTGCTTTATTTTGTTTGGATTTGCTGAAATGTCATCATATCCATAAAATTTCTTTCAACACCATGTTTTAAATTTCTTCTGGCTTCATTCTTGTCCTCTATGTGTGTGTTATACCATATTACCTACTACAGCACACTTGAAAACATACAAATATAAAACATTTATTGTGTATTCTGTCTTTTCA
The DNA here is from genome assembly GCA_902806775.1 of Microtus agrestis. Lineage (NCBI taxonomy): Eukaryota > Metazoa > Chordata > Mammalia > Rodentia > Cricetidae > Microtus > Microtus agrestis. The sequence goes on along the minus strand of CADCXT010001421.1, from coordinate 57,097 downwards.
AACTGTAAGTGTATATATTCGCTTCATATATATTTCAGTTGATTTTTAAATGTTATAACTTTAATTGTCAAAGAATTATTCATATTTATTGCTTAACAAATGTTTATTGCTGAAATCAATTAATGAATTCATCCAATAGCAATGTTGTCCCTGTTTGCCTCTGTCCTCACTGCAATGAAAACCTTCAAATGTACACATATAAATCATTTTAAAACAAGGAATTAACTAATAATTTTTATATTGTTACTTGTTTTTATGACCAGGTACTTGTAGGATCTATTTGTGATAAACACTTTATTAAGTAGAAACTATTTTTCTGATAGCAAATTCTTTAGGTTAGTAAAGTTTATGAAGACTCATTATAAATTCTCTATTTTGAAGGGTCTTTTTCTTATTACCCAAAATTTTCCTTATCAACTCTATTAAGAATTTATAGAATTTCATGGGTCAGTTTGAAGAAAATTTCACTATTAATCCTTGGTTCTTATTTTATGACCCAATTCATACAGTAGTTTGAACAAAAAAGCAAATATACTTATAACTTATAGATGTTTCATTAGTGTTTTGTTTTCATTATTCAGAAGTACTCATGTGTAATTCCCTAAATCAAATCCTTTCTATGATGTACAGAAAAAAAATTTGGTTAAATTTGATAAGCTAATATTCTCAGGTACTGTTATTTTCTCTTTCATTTCATTATTACTAGAATAGAATAGTGTTTTGTACATTTTAGTTCTTCATACTAAGACACAAGGATAAGAATAGGAAAGGGATAGTTGTTGTCTTCATTGAAAAATTTCAAATATGTTTCGCAGCTTACATTTTATAGAACCCTGAAATTATTAATGGATGATATCATTATGACATCAAATATTAGGTGTTGAAGGATTTATTTGTGCATGTTTAACATTAGTTTTATGACCATAACCACATATGCATTTGACCATTTGTAATTATTTCCCATATTGCTGTGTTTATATAGTAACTTTGATATTTTATTCCTTCAAATACTTACATATATTAACATTTAAAATATTTGTCTTTTAAAAAACACAAATTGTTTTTAAAACAACAGTGAAACGGGTATTGTTTAATTACTTTTCTGGCATTTCCATGAAGCTCTGGATATTTCTTTTTGAACTGAATCTTTCCTCATAATATTTATAAGAATTTAAAATTAACCACATGCTATGATGGCATATTATTTTGTAAAAATAAGAATCAATAACTATTTCATTAACTAATATACAACAAAATAAAAAAGTTTTCATAGTTATAGTATTTTCTGCCTTACAAACAAACTTTTGCATCTTTATCCATTTCTATTTCAGCTCAATACTATCATGTATTTTATTATATGCATTTCTCTTGTACTTGTTAGGACTATTGTTCTTAGGATTATATCTGATCTAAGAACCTTATCTTTCAAGTTCTTCTTAAATGGTATAATAATGAGTGACTGTGTTACACATCCTTTTGAAATTACACTGTTTTGCCAGGTACTGTAATTACTTTTGGAGTGATAAACTGTATTTTCATTTTATTCTCCCTGTTGTTTCTAAATCTGAAACTGTACAGGATATGCTCTGTTGCAATTTAACTTATTTTAAGTTTTAATCTAAACATGTTAAAATAAAATTTTAAGTTATAATGTGAAACCCCAAGTATTGGGTATAATAGTAATAAAAGATAAGTTGTAGGTTACTACTTGGACATATATTGTTATATTTATGCCAAGAAACTTAAAGAATAGGCCAGTTATGGGAAGCCCTTTATGGTAAGAATCCAAGTTTTAACTTCACGAGTGACAGGAGACTTGAATTTTCTCACATATATAGAAATTTGATGCTAATGAAGTACATTCTTTTTATCATTCTTACTATGAAATAAATGTACAGCATGACTAGAATTTCACAGAAATAATGTCTTTTATGTTCATATAAACAAATAAAATAATTAACCATATAGTTTATTATTATTCTACTTACTAACATAAGTACATTTCCTTCTCTAATTCTGTTTAAATATTTATTTTAGAAAATGATAATGAATAATTAACTCTATGTAGTTCAAATAATGATAAAAAAGAATTCCTTAATTGTTTTGTTAAATATTCAATTGAATTAATGATGGACAATATTACACACTAATGGCCAGACTCCTCCAATACCCAAAAACACTGTGGCAATAAAGTTAATTTATATTAGAACCTAAACAATAATATAAAAAGTCTTTCCTCTAAATTTGCAAATAGTATCTGCAAATTTTTTTTTATTTCAATCTCTATTTCAGCTTGATTTTTCTTCAGTGTTACTATCCCTATATTCAATTCAATTGTCAAATTCTATATTTTCTTTGGAATTTTATTCACCTATGTGAATTTTCTTGAACTGTATTTAAGGATTTATTTATTGAATACAAGTAGAATGAGGTATGTAGAGTAGAAAATCAGGACTGGGAAATAAAATAGAGGAATTGAACTAGTCAATAAAACAATAAGTTCTAAAAGCACAAAAGTGGAATATAGAAGAATTTTGAATCATCATAAAATCACAAAATCTATAAATTAGAGACATGGAAGGAGAGGAATCACTAGGAAATGATATAGGCCCTATCTTCAGCAGCAGATCACAAAGTTAATGTTGAAGAAATACATACCGATACAGATGCAAGATACATAGTATAGGAGATGCAGAGGCCATTATGCTCGTTGATAAACACTAGAGAAACCATGAATGTTAAACATGTAGGCTTGTATCTTCTAAGAGAGAGATGTATAACCTGTATTCCAACCAAATGGCTGGGAATGGGGGTGGTTAATAGCCTGTAAACCTCTGTGCTATCTATATGGCCAGGCAACATCTGCACTTCAAGATTATTACGTTTCTCTCAGTCAATCTACAGTGCCATTTTCCCTGCAACCCCAATCATACATTTTGTTTGTAATGATTCTCTTTCCTTGGTTAATCTATAGAAAATTCATTTTTATTGTACTTGAGTTTCTATATAATCATGATTTTAGCTTTAGTGTGTACATGGACTTGAGTTAACATATGAAACTTTTTATCCTAGTTTAGTGCTGTGCTTAAATATGTCTGAAATAAACTTCCAAATTTTTCACCAACATGGGTTGCCTAGTCATGTTGAAAATGACTTCCTTCTTGTTTCACAAAGATGGACACAATGCTGACCACAGTGTTTGCATGGACACTCACAACACAGAGAATCTAATAGGCATGGAAAGAAACTTTCCAAGGCATTTTATATTTAACACTCCAAATACACAAGACAAAGGAAGGATATTGAAAGTTGTAAGAGAAAAGGCAAAAGTCACATATAATAGAAAACATCAGAGCAATGACTGATTTCTTAGTGAAAATTAGTTATCAAGTACCAAATTTTCAGCCCTGAAAACATTCATGTAAGTAACATTATACAGACGGAGCATGTTATATTTAGGATTGGGTACATATATATGTATAATATATATACATAGGTAGAGATTCAAATTTACTTGTAACAATAATTAATGAAAAGAGTATTCAAGAATCAGAAAGAGAACAAGGAGAGATTCATGAGAGCATTTTGAGGGATGACAAAGCATGGGAAATTTATGCAATTATACTATAACATCAAAATATAAAAGTAATGATTAAAAAGAAAACCATCTAAAGAGGAAAATTTATACCTATAAGGGTCTGCATCAAAAAGTTAGGAACATCACAAATAATTGTCTTAATGATGCAACTCATTTTACTTTTGAGTTATGATTTTTGTATTGCCTTTGACACTGTGTAGTCAAAGCTTTCCTCAAGATCATAATAATAGTTCTATTTCTACTTAATGAATGCTAGAATTATAGCATTGCTACTATGTCTCTCATTAAGAAAGCACTCATGAATTTAAATGCCTTGATCACGATATTTTTAACATAGGATGAAAAAACTCAGTTTAATTGAAACTGTTATACTGTATCTATTAAACCATCCCTTAGTGATTTTTTATAGTTACATTTTATTATACATACCCCAATAAAGTCCCAATTTAATAACAATGTGCATAGTATAATAGGCTTGTTCTAGTTTAGTTTGTACCTCTTCTTTAAGATTACATTTTGTATAGTCCAATAATAATGTGATGGGCATGTATTAGGGTGTTTTTAACTCTTTGGTCTGCTTTGTACAGCATATGTTTCTTTTAAATTTCAAATATATAAAACATACAGTTTCCTCTATTTAGCAACATTTAATTTAATTTTACATTTTTTGATAAATGGGCTCAATCATTTAATAAATGCTTTCAAGGAAAATTTTATTTCACAATCTACTCCTTCCCAGAATTCTCCTGTTCTCATTGACCCACATCTACTTCCTGTCTGGTTGTCCCACCTATACTTCCTGCCTGGCTACTGGCCAATCAGTATTTATTTAAAACATAATTAATAGAATAGACACAATTGTCTTGGACCAATAGATGTTGGACTGACTGTATTCTTTGTATTTGGATATGGCTATAAGCCTTTTGAAGTCAGGGAGTGGAGCATACTTAGTTTTCTAGATAATCCTTAGTAGATCATTTTTTTCCTTCTGTTAGCATTCAAACATCCAGGGTCTCATGAATTCGTGATGATGTGTATTTTCCTGTAAAGATTATAGCAGAACCCTGCCCCAACACTTGTGAGGTTTCCTTACCTGTATTTAGTCACTATTGTGGATGAGCTGCCATTTTTCTTTTTCAAGATGTTTCTCCTTTTCAACGCAAATCTTTATTAATTTTGATAGTATCCATAATTTTTTTCTTCTCTTGTGGAAACAAGAACAAAAACACTTCCCCAAATGTAGCACACCTTCTTGTTTCCATTGTGAGTTCAACACATCCTTGAAGTAGAGTGGTTGATTCAATTCCGAAGTTTTTTTTCTTTTATCTAATGCCTCTCTGCTGCTGTTGTCCTTTTTCATTAGCATTAAGAAAATTTAAGTTTAATAAAGTATGATGCAATATATTTCGGGGCTATTTTATATACCTTTCTGTTACTTCAGCATATTCATTATAGTACAATTTGACCTTTCTATACCTTCCTGACCTGTAGGATTGTTGGGTATACCTGTAATATCTGCTTGATATTATAATAAGCAAAAATGTTTCACTTTCTTAGATACATATGCTGGACTATTGTCTGTCTTTATTTGTGCAGGAATTCCCACGATGAACATAACTTCTAATAAATGCATGATTACCAAATCAGCTTTTTCCAAGCTCAAGGCAGTTGCCCATTGAAAACCTGAATACATGTCTCTATATTAAAATATATTTTAATTTACCAAATTATGCAAAGTGGAACACGTCTATCTGTCAGATTTCATTCATTTGAGTACCCTTAGCGTTACTCCCTGCAGACAAGGGTGTTTGGTTATAGAAAGAGCAAGTAGTACATCTCTTTATAATCCCTTTATCTTGGTGCCATGTAATAAAAAACTCTTACTTTAAGCTTTTGCTATTGACATAAATTTTTATGAAATTCAGAAGCATTCAACACACTTCCAATAAGTAATTTATCTATTTCTGCAGTACCTTGTGCTAGAGGACCTGGCTGACCTATATGGGATTAGATGTATATTACATGTATAGAACAAAGCATATTCCTGATCATGTCTTGCACCTGGATGAATAATGAAGTCAATTCCATATCATCTGTTATCAATTCAGTGGTTTCAATATGCAAGACGACTCTTTCTTAATATTGCAAATCAGTAACTATATTGAGCGTTCCTTTAAAATCCCATAGTACAAAAAGAATAGCATATAATTCTGCCACTTAGACAGAATTATAAGGGATTTGTTCCAACTTACTTAATTTTTCTGATTTGTAACCTGCCTTCCCTGATTTATTTTTTGCATCAGTATAAAATATATGGGCTCCAGGCATTGGTGCATCACATACAATTTAAGAAAGAATCCAAGAAGTTCTCTTTATAAGGTTAAGTCTATTGGTTTTGGGATAATTGTTATTAATTTCTCCCAAAATATTAGCATGAGCTCTTTGCCAGGGTTCATTGTCTTTCTATAACTTTTGTATTTCTTTGGCAGGAAAAGGTATTATAATTTCTGCTCGGTCTATACCTGCTAGTTGATGAAGTCTCAATTTACCTTTTATGATTAATTCAGAGTCTTTTTCATATAAGTTTTTAATTTTTAACTTGGGTTATGTAATCAAAGAGATCCAGATTATGATAATATCATCCCTCTGCATCAAAATTCCTGTAGAAGAAATTCTGGAAGGCAATATGAGTAGAATATCATTAAAATTTAGATTCACCCTATCCACATGTGCCTTCTGCAATTTCTCCTCAACAAATGTCTATTCCTTTTTTTGTTTCAGATGTTAATTATCTGAGACTATGTAAGGCTTTATTACCATCTAAGCTTTTGTTTAAATGAATTATTAGATCAGGTGTTTTCCTAACAGCCAGTCATATGCTGGAAATGTCTTCTAATATTTTTTGAATGTCATTACAAGTCTGCAATCAGTCTCTCCTAATTTGTGCCTTTTGTGTTCTAATATTCTGTGAACCTATTCAGTAACCTAAGTAATTAACAGGATTTCCTCTTTGAATCTTTTCATGATTAATTTGTAATCCACATTTAGGCAAGATGTTCTTTACTTCTTCAAACATCCTTTCTAAAGTATCTGTATTTGAATCAGATAACAAAATTTCTTCCACATAATGGTAGATTATAGACTTAGAAAATTGCTTATGTATTATTTTCAATGCTTGGCTGACAAAGTATTGGCACAGGGTGGGGCTATTGAGCACTCTCTGTGGAAGGATACTCCACTGATATCTCCTGGTAGGCTGAGAATTATTAGAAGTAGGCACTATAAAGGCAAACTTTTCTCTATCCTTTTCTTGTAACAGTATAGTGAAGAAAGTCTTTCAAATCAATAACTATGAGAGGCCATCCCTTTGGTAACACGTAAGGCAAAAGAATTCCAGATTGTAGAGGACCCATAGTTTGAATAACCTTGTTGATAGCTCTAAGATCTGTTACCATTCTCTATTTTCCAGATTTCTTTTTAACAAAAAATACAGGGGAATTCCAAGGGTTGGTAGATTCTTCTATATGTACAGCATCTAGTTTCTCTTGTACCACCTGTTCTAAAGGCTGCAACATTTCCTCAGCTAAAGGCCACTTCTTAGCCAATATTGGTTTCACAGTTATCAATTTTAAAGGTAGGGCGGTTGGTACCTCTGAAGGTTTATCAATTGATTTGTTTTCTTGTAGAGCCTGAATGTTTTGTGTCCATCATCTATAATACCTTCTAATATTTTCCTCAGAAACATAATTTTGGGGTCTGCAGAAATGTTAATCTGGGTATTCCTTGATGCAACAGATCACAACCCCCAAAATTCACTGCAACATTTGCTATATATGGCCTCAGTCTACCCATTTACACTTCTGAATTCAACCCATCTCATGCTTTGCTTTACATGAGGTCAGGTTCCAGTTCCCAGGAACTGAACATTTGCCTCTTAAAGGGGTCAATTCAGATGCCAAGATTCTGAAGTAATGATACTTACATCCACAGCCATGTCTAATAAGCCTTCAATAAAAATGCCATTTATATACATTCTTAGTTTTGGTCTTCGAATATTTATAGAAGTCTACCAGAATATACATTTCCTACATCCTACTGGAGTGTTTGGTTCATCTTCCACATCTATTCCATCATCCAGACCAGTATGTTTTTTCACAATAGACACTGGATATTTTAGTTTTCCTGGTGAGATATATTCTCTACAGTAAGTGGAAATGATTGGACCACATTCATTATGGGGACCTGCGAGAGGCCCACTAAGGAGCTCCCTAATGGTATTGGGTTGCCTTGTCTGTCTTTTGTTGACCTACATTCATTGGTCTAATGCTGACCTTTGCCACACCTGCTACATATACCTGAAGGCTGAGTCCTCTAATTTTTGACATTCACAAAAGAGACATTATTACTAGGTATTCCTTGTCTACAATCCATTTTTAGATGTCCTATTCTATCACAAATAAAACATTTGTCATTTTGATGTCCTCTTATACCATTGGAAATTGCTTCTCCTACCCAAGCTTTCATACTAGAGTCAAATGTCTCAACATTTATTGTATGCAAGATCCATTTATCTATTGATGCTGATCTGATCTGTAAAGTCCCAAGGATCATTTTGCATTCTAAGTTGGCATTCTCAAAAGCCAAAGATTCAATTAGTACATGTCTAGCTTCTGGGGCTGTTACCCCTATCTGTAGAGCCTTAGTTAATCTTTGAAAAATTCACTAAAGAGTTCTTTCTGACCCTGTTTAACCATAATATATGATTCAGTTTTTTTATCTAGTTCCTGCATCCCGTCACAAAAACTTAAAGCTGCTGTGCTACATAGGGACAAGTTGTGTTCATTGTAAAGTGCCAGATCCGGAGGATCAGAGTAAAGTCTCTAGCCCAGAATTTGAACCTGGGAAGTCTCAAGTTTTTTTACTTTTCCCTGTTGCTCTAACATTTTTACTTCTTCTCTCTAGTAACACTTCCAAAGCAACTGAGGTCCAAAGTCTAGTACTGCTGAGATTAACTGAATCCATTTGGTGGCATTGCTTTGTTGCTTGATGCCCATGATTTAACCATTTCCCTAATGAAGGATGAATGTATTTCATAAGATATCATTGTTTGTTTAATTTCCTGTAGATCAGTCATTCATATAGGCTCCCATGTATATTCTTTGACTACCTTAAGGTATTTGGTGCCAGATCCTCTTTATGATGATATCACTGGAAAAGCAGGTAAAACTCAGAGTAATCTATCCCCTAGTTTGGTATGTACTGATGAGACTAAATTTTGTCTTTGTACCTTTTATGTCTCTTCATCAAATTTTATAATTTTTTTAATCTTTTTAAGTCTGTTTACCAATGCCTTTTGTAGAGTCTGGATCTCTTGTCCAGGGTGTTGTTGTAAGGCTCTCATTGAGGATTCCAAGGTATAAAGTCTGTCCAGTAAAGACAGTGGCTCATCTTTGGACATAAGTTTTTTTCTCTTTATTTTTTTTGAAAATTTCCATGTCCTCCCCTCCTCCCACTTCCCTCCCCTACCCCCAGCACCCCTTCCCTCTCCCTCTCAAATACAAGCAGCAATCAGGGTTTCCTACACTATGGGAAGTCCAAGGTGCTCCCTGCTCCCCCCAGGTCCAGGAAGGTGAGCATCCAAACAGACTAGGCTCCCACAAAGCCAGTGCATGCAGTAGAATCAAAACCTAGTGCCATTGTCCTTGGCTTCCCAGTCAGCCTCCATTGTCAGCCACATTCAGAGAGTCCGGTTTGATCACATGCTTCATCAATTCCAGTCCAACTGGCCTTGGTGATCTCCCATTAGATCAGTCTCACCGGTTCAGTGGGTGGACACATCCCTCGTGGTCCTGACTTCCTTGCTCATGTTCTCCCTCCTTCTGCTCATCATTTGGACCTTGGTAACTCAGTCCAGTGCTCCAATGTGGGTCTCTGTCTCTATCTCCATACATCGCCAGATGAAGGTTCTATGGTGATATGCAAGATATTCTTCAGTGTGGCTATAGTATAAGGCCTGTTCAGGCACCCTCTCTGCTGCCAAAGGAAAAAGCTGGAGACATAACTTAGGACAACTGGGAACCCCTCAACAGTCCAGTCTCTTGCCAACCCTAAAATGGCTCCCCTAATAAATATATCTATTTCCTTGCTCCCACATTCACCCCTCCTCCACCCCAACCATTCCATTCCCTCAAGATCTCCCCATACTTCCCTTCTCCCTACTCTCTCCCCATCTCCCCATAACCCCACCCCACCCCACCCCATGCTCCCAACCCCTGTCCGGCAATCTTATCCACTTCCAATATTCAGGAAAATAACTATATGTTTATCTTTGGGTTCACCTTCTTATTTAGCTTCTGTAGGATCAGGAATTATAGGCTCAATGTCCGATGTTTATTGCTAGAATCAACTTATGAGTGAATACATACCATAGTATGCATATTGCCTTCCTGGAGAGATATTTCATCAGTCAATCTATCATAACCCTTGGACAGATTCTGGTTAATATATTTAGCAGTATAAATTTTCTCAGACAATGTCTCAGCATGCTCTGTCATTGACTGGCCTTTGTTTTGTCAAATTGGTGGTAACCTTCTCCAGAGTGCTGAATTTCCTTTTTAGTTGGTCATTATCAGTATGTAAAGACTGGCTCATTTCTAAAACTGCCTCATTCTTGGTCCTATTATCAAACTATATTTTTAAGGAGAAAATACGAAGGACAAAGCTAATCCCCAGAATCAAATAGAAGGATATAGGAGGGGAATCATGTAAACCTTGAGTAACATCATACATGGCAAAATCTTGACCTTTTAAATTATAAACTTATAATTTATATTTTAAATTATAAATCCTACCTGTGGTTGAGTTTGAGCTGAAGTAGCTGCAATAACCATTACCTGCCAGTAGGTATTGAAGCAGACTTGTAACCATGTGATTGGTTTGAATCTGCTTTTAGCATTAATGCTTAAAGATACGCTCATTTTTTAAAATGTTATTTAGTGTAAATTATAGACTGTTTACTCTGTGGAAGTGCACTGGTCTGCACGTGGAAGAGTATAAAGAAATCAAGAAAACAAGGAAGCCTGTGTCCTCCACTGGACCCAGAAGCCAGACATGCAGTCACGGGTGGCCAAGGCTCTCTGAGATAGTTAATGACAAAATATGAAAGACACTGGCTAACAGCTACTCAGGGCTGATAGCAGAAATTCTGTTCACAAATCAATGGTGTGAAGCCTGACGGCAGCTGGCCACAGCTGCTGGAGACCTGAGCCTCACTTTTCAGACTTGAACTGTAGAAGTTAGCTTCATTTGGGAATTAACAAGGCTAGCTAAAAGATAAAGCTATTATATATTTTTATTTATTATAAGGGAAAAACTTATGAAATAGGAACAAGAAGTCCAAGCACATCTGTGCTATGTGGGAAACAGAGAGAGAGAACACCTGGGCCATGTGCCCATTTCTCTATAGGTCCCAAGAAAGCCACACCCTAACTTGGTCTCACCTCTTAAAGATAACTTGTTAAGAAAAGTTCACCATCTCCTGGCTTTCCTATTCTCCTCAAATTGTACATTTTAATGTTTTTCCTTACTTAGCTTGTTCCTTTTCACTATATATCTTCAGAAGACTGGTCACTAATTGATACATAACACATTCACAGCTAGGTTATTTGGAAATGTGTTCTGCCAAAACTGTTATTGCATAATTCTTCAATTAAGCCTCATACAGGTTTTTGTGGAGCAAGGATAGAAATCAGCCAAGTTATTCCTTAAAAAGTAAGATAGGCTTCTGAGACACAAACTAATATCCTTCTCTTTTGAAACATCTTGAGCTAGACTTCTACTATTCAAATCACCCTCAGAACCAATTAATTCCATGCTCTGAAGGTTTGGATAATTAAGCCACAATTAAAGTGTTCACCTGCTTTTCTAATCCAAATCCCTGTTCCATTTTCTTTTCTTCTTCTTTTTTTATTTTTAACAGAATTTGCTTCAAGTTTATTTGTAGAAACAGCATAAGGTCCTAAACATCTGCAAATACTGTGTAGGTGTTCACACCAGTCCACCTGTCTTCACATTGGCAGACTGAGATCTTTTTTATGGGGCCTTCACAGGGGCCTGGGAACCTTTGGGGGCCTGAGCTGCAGCTGAGGCCTCTGCCTTGGCTTGAAACTTGGGCTTTGTTTTTTGGAGCCTACGACCCCTGGCCATGTAGCTTCTAATCTGCTTCCTAAGCTTGGGGTGAGCAATTAAAGCCAGACAGGAGATTTGCAGCTGGGGCCTTTTGGCACCTTGGGCTTCACCACCTGGGGCTTCACCAGGGCCTTGATGGCCTACACACGTGCACTCGTGGCCTTTGCATTATGTGCCTGCATCTTCTTCAGGACTTTCTTGTTGTGCTTCTTGGCAAAGCATATGTTCCTCAGGAACTTGGGGTCAACCCTCTTGAGAGATTCGTATCTTTGTGACCGGGGTTTCTTGACACTGTTTCTGTGCCATTTCCGGGACTGGTTGTGTGTGGTGTTGTTCTTGGACTTGGCCATATCTGGACAGTAATCTATGACTCCCGAAGCGCCTGCGACCAGAAGAGCCCCTGTTCCGTTTTCCTTCAAGCAAAAGTATAGCCAGGCCTATCAAAGCAATACCTCACTGCTGGTCCCAACTTCTGTTTTAGTTGGGGTTTCTATTCCTTTGAAGAAACATCATGACTATGGAAACTGTAATAAAGAAAAATACTTCAGTCAGGCTGTCTTAAAATTCGGAGGTTTAGTTCATTATTACCATGGCAGGAAGCATGGTGACATGTAGGCAGAATGGCGTTGGAGGGGTAGCTGAAAATTCTACAGCTGGGTTGTAGTCAGAAGGAAGAAAACAATACTGGGCCTTGCTTGAACATTAAAAATCATAAAGCCTACCACCTGTGACACAGTTCATCTAACAAGACAAAACTTACATGAGCAAGGCCCTACTTCCTAAGATTGCTGCCCCTTTAAGAGCCTATGGAGTTCATTTTGTATATCACAGAAAGCATAAAATAAAAAAATATTCATTTTCATGCACTTTTTGATAAAAATCAAACTGGGGTTTGTTCTTTTAGATTTTTTTCTCATGATACTCAGCAATTGTTTGTATATTTCCACTATTAAGCTCATTTATTTACATATATATGTGTGTTGTCAGGTACTTCCTAGAGGCCACAGTTCTGTGTAGCATAGCTCGTCTATGACGTTAGCTACAAGTAATAATTGATTTCTACTGCTCCCCACATCAAGCAAAGGAAGAGGGAGAGAACAGAGATAAAAGACAGACAGATAGATAGATAAATAGATAGATGATAGATAGATAGATACATAGATAGAGAGATAGATAGATAGATAGATATCTGCTGGATGAATAGAATGATAGATGGATATACTATAGAAAGATCAGTGACAAAGCACAATATCCTTTTTCTTATATACTTTTTTTAAATATTTATACATATCAACATAATAGAAACATTTGCACAACTTCATATCTGTGATGTAGGAGTGTCTTCTATCTATCTGTTGTGCAGTTCCTTCTACATATCTGTATATGTTTATTGACATAGATTAACTGTATGAGGAGGAATTATTAGAGCAAATTTTATTTTTTCAACATTTTTCTAAGGTTTGGCAAAATCCTCCTTCTGAAGAGCTTCCATTCATATGTTACATCTAAAGTAGTATAATAGAAAGTTTTTACCAACACTGCTATGAAGAGTGAATATTTTTATTTTAAATAAGCCTTTCTGAAAGATATTACTGAAACAAATAATAAACTACTTTGCTTGTAGATTTGATTGCATAAAAATCAATGAATGTAAATTTTGTTCATTAATTTCTATAATCTCCTTTCTAGGAGGTATAAAATAATTACATATTGGATCTTACAGAGATATAGGCTCATATCTTCCTAACTTCTCACCTGTCTTCTGGCTATATCCATAACACCAAACTCTTTAATGACTTTTCTATCTAAAGAAAGCAAAACATAAATGAATAACATTTTAAATACACAGATACATATAAGGTATGCTTAAATCTTTTTATGTTAATATTTAAAACATACTGTAATGATGAATATGTTTTAAATGTCATGTAAATTAAAATTGGAAAGCTATAGAAATAACAAAAATCAATTATAAACCATTACTTGTAAAACCTATACATAATGAGCTTGTAAAAATACTAAAGTCTCATCTGTAAATAATAATTAATTTTGCCAAGAATCAGAGCAATGTGGTAGTAAATGTCATAGTTAAAAATCTCTTTTTGGAATAGAAGTTCATCCATATGTAAATAACAAATACATACTTGAATATCTCTTCTATGATTTGGAAAAGATATAATTTTTAGTATATCATTAACCTAAGGACAAAATTTAAGTGGAAAATTTTTTAATAAAATAACTCTGAAAATACTTTCATATCTTTGGGATTAATAATGACTTCCAAATTAGAATATAGGAAAATATAAAAATAGCATCTGAAAATTAATAAGTAATTTATATACTACGTTAAAATATACTTTTAATTTTCTGTTTATTAATGCTTCAGGAAAAGAGTGTGAGCGAGGGACCTGGATACCTATAGGACAAATGAGTTTCACTTTCCCTCATTCCAGGCTTGTAGTAGAATCTTTTCTCTTATAGACATGGTTCCTTTATGGCTACAATTATTTGGAACAGTGTAGCTTAATAAAGGCCCTGATGGCCAAGGCACTGTCTTGAACACCCATTCTACAAATTCAGGCAATGATTAGATGTTCTTTATTTAAGACTTTAAACTGCCTCAGTTGTAGGTATATATTTGATGCAAAATAATACATAGTCTCATTTTAACTTACCTCATAATCAGCTATAATCTGAACTTCAGTTAACCTCATCATTTTCTTTGGCACTGTAAAAATTAGTCATGACACAGTTTAACATTACTTTAAATAACCAAGAGTCTTCCTTCACAAGCATTGTACCTACTTCAGGTTTCATGGTATGGTGTAAGATTCCCTTTGGAGCAGGACAGAGCAGTAATCCAAAATGTTTGCCCTGGAAATTGTTCTGGTTTCTTGAAACCTGACACCAAATATGTCCTGATACCACATCCGCAAGGATGCTACTGCAAAGGACAAATAAGGCTGTACAAATAGAAGTAACAGATTCAGAAGCTAGATAACTACTTATTAAATCTTTGGCATTTGAAGATGCCAACTAATAAGGCAAAAATGTCCTTGGAACTTTAATGATCAGATCAGCACCAGAGGATAAATGGATCCTACATACAATGAGCATTTAAACCTTTGACTATAATACTAAGGCTTGGATAAGAAAAGCAATTTCCAAAGGCATGAGGAGACACCAAAATGCTAAGTACTTTAATTGTAGTAAAATAAGATATCTGAGAAGCAATTGTAGGCAAGGAATTCCTAGAAATAATGTCTCCCCTAGAGATGGCAAAATTAGAAGGTCTCAATCTCCTGGATTATGTAGATGAGGTGGCAAAGGCCAACATTGGATCAATGGATGTAGATTGAGAAAGACGGAAAAAGCAATCTTGTACCATTGGGAAACTCCTTGGGGGCTTCATGCAGGCCCCCATGCCAAACATGTTTGAGTCTTTCCCAGTCATTGTAGAGAAAATATCTCACCAAGAAAATTAAAAATCCAGTGCCTGCTGTAAACAACCATACTGTTCTGGATGATAGACTAGACATGGAGGATGGATTTAAAAATAAAACTCCAATAGGAAATAGGAAATGCATATTTTGGCAAACTTCTATCAATTAACACAGACCAAATCAAAGAGTTCTTATAAATAGCATTGTAACTGAGGGATTACTGAACACAGGTGCAGATATGACTATTGTTACTACAGAATCTTGGCATCTGAATTGACCTCTTCAAGAGACAGATGTTCAATTCCTAGGAATTGGAACCCTGTATCTAGTGAAACAAAGCATGGGATGTGTTGAATGCATGGGGCCAGAAGGACCGAGAGAAAGGCTGAGGCCATATGTGGTTAATATCACAGTGAATTTATGAGGACATGACCCGTTGAAGCAATTGAATACCCAGATTAACATTAGTGGAGTCCCCAAAACTCATGTTTCTGGGAAGAATATTTGAAGTTGCTATCAGCAAAGGTCACCAGTGATTCAGGGAGTACCAGAACACAAAGCAACTAGCAAACCTTTAGAGACACCAGTGGCTCTCCCTTTCAAATGGTTACCTGAGAAACCAGGAAGGATCTTAACCTGCGTCCGTCTTGGAGAGGAGAGCTATAGCATCTGTCTCACTGCCTAATTCCTCCTTGCATTCTGTTCTATTTTCCCTACCTACCTATGTTCTGACCTATCAGGCCAAGCAGTTTTCTCTATTAATTAACCAATGAAAGCAACAGATAGATAGAAGACACACCTACATCAGTGTGTGATTTCTTTCTGGGTCTCCCAACATTGGAGTCTTCTAGGAGCAAAGAGTGGTGTGTTTAAATAGAGTTCTCTTGCCTTGTCTACCATTTATGAAACTGCTGATCCTGAACTAGCCAAGGGTCAGACCTTCAACATGTCCATCTTCTTTGGGAGTGTCTCTTCTTTGTATAGCAACAGCATCTACTACACACACTCTGCTTTCCAAGCCTTAGGGCTATGCATGTGCTCCCATGTTCCACCTTCTCCAGAGTATATGTTTCAGGCTCTGCCTACTTACCAAGTTGATGAGAGGCCCCTGAAAACTTTGAAGAGTGGGGAAGGGGAGCAAAGAGAGGACTGAGATCTGAGCAGGAGGCTCAGGCTCTGTGTTTTCATAAGTCACCCCTCAGTGAACACTCTGTGGGAGGAAGGGGGCTATGGAAATCAAGCGTTCCAACAGGTCTGAGTTTCTGTTTTCCATTGTGCCGGTAGTGAAATGCATGGCAGAAAGGTACCTCTAGATGTCAAACTTCCTGCCGACCTCGGGTGACAGTAACAGTTCCTTGTACTTACAGGGAGGGCTGGTCTAGAAACCACCATTCCCCTTAGCACCCTAATCAGATGCCAACCTGACAGGATCAGCATGTCCATATCTGCTTTCCCATTTTCTGTAATAGTGCCTATAGCTATCTCCCACTTGAGCGCTATAGCAGGGTGCCTTCAGGCTCCCTGACTTAATCCTTGTTCTCATGACACCAGAGTAGCGAAGGTCAAACCCTTGATTCCTTCTCATGATGGCACCTAGCCACTGTGATTGGGGAAGGGCACAATGAACCTCCTGTGCGATGCCAACCTATCATGAAGCAGTCACTATCTCATTAAATTCCCCAGCGTGATGCCAGCCTTGCAAGAAGAGTGGGTTTGTCCTACGAGTAGGTCTACCAGTCACCCTTCCCCAGGCCCACCTGGTATGCTTTGGCTGAATCATCTGCTTTCTAAATAGGATTTTTTGAGTCCTGTGGAGTAGCTGAGAAAGGGGACCTGAAATACATTCAATAGGTAATTTGGGGTGACTTTAAGAAAAATTATCTTGAGTGGATTTCTGTCACTGCTAGGTAACAATGGGGAAGATAATGGTTGCTGGAGCTACGACTCAGAATGGGCAGACGCTGGGCTAGAGGCGGGTCTTTCCCAGGCATTCTGAGACAGGCTAGAGAGCAGGAGGCAGGCAGGCAGCAGAGCTCTGGCGGCCTCTCGGGCAGCAGAGGCGGCAGAGCCCAGCCAGTCCCCTCTAGGCCGGACCACCGAAGCCTAGTGAAGAAAACTGAAGGTCCAGTTGATTGGATTTCAGTAATATGTCATAACAGAGAGAAAATCGTCCACTTGTTCGTCAAGATGGAAAACTCAGATTCTAGCGATCAAGGAATTGACCAACCTGCATCACAGCGCAGAAGGCAAGGGGATCGCTTGGATCGGGAAGAAGCTCTCTGTCCGTTTGTCAATAATCTGAGCGGAGAAGACTATCGACTTCTGAGAGACAACGATTTGCTGGGCACCCCAGGTCAAAGTACTGGGGAGGAGCTGTTTAGAAGACTACAGGAAATTAAAGAGGGGCCGTTGCTGCTGCCGCCACCTCAGAGCTCAGAAGAAAATGGAGAATCTTCAGATGACGAGTCCAATGATGACTCCATAATAGATTGGCTTAGCTCTGTCAGACAGACTGGCAATACAACAAGAAGTGGTCAGAGAGGTAATAAGTCTGTGAGGGCAGTGAGCCACACTAATCAAAACAGCCGTAATTTCAGATTCAGTTTCGAGACAAATGTTAACCGTAATAATGGAAGCCAAACCTCAGAGAATGAAAATGAACCATCTGCTACACGTCTTAGTGTAGAAAATATGGATCGAAGCCTCCAAAGGCAAGTGGAAAATTCAGCATCTGAGACATCATCTGCCAGAACACCTAGATCAGAACACAGTTCTACTGAAGCATTAACAGATGTGCCATCCACCAGAGGTCAGAGGAGGGCAAGAAGCCCGAAACCAGAACACCAGCGAAGAATCAGAGCCAGAGCTAAACGAAGTAGGTCTTCTCTGCACCCAGCAGCAAATGAAATTCCACGAAGATCTCATCATAGCATCTCATCTCAGACTTTTGAGCAGCCTTTGGTAAACGAGATCGAGGGAAGTTCTACAGCCCCTCACCATGGGACTCTGAGACACCAGACAACTAGTCCTGAATTGCTAGGTAGAGGTCGTTGTGTGGCTTCTGTTAGCTCTGTCAGACAGACTGGCAATACAACAAGAAGTGGTCAGAGAGGTAATAAGTCTGTGAGGGCAGTGAGCCACACTAATCCAAACAGCCGTAATTTCAGATTCAGTTTCGAGACAAATGTGAACCGTAATAATGGAAGCCAAACCTCAGAGAATGAAAATGAACCATCTGCTACACGTCTTAGTGTAGAAAATATGAATCGAAGCCTCCAAAGGCAAGTGGAAAATTCAGCGTCTGAGACATCATCCGCCAGAACACCTAGATCAGAACACAGTTCTACTGAAGCATTAACAGATGTGCCATCCACCAGAGGTCAGAGGAGGGCAAGAAGCCCGAAACCAGAACACCAGCAAAGAACCAGAGCCAAAGCTAAAAGAAGTAGGTCTTCTCTGCACTCAGCAGCAAATGAAATTCCACGAAGATCTCATCATAGCATCTCATCTCAGACTTTTGAGCAGCCTTTGGTAAACGAGATCGAGGGAAGTTCTACAGCCCCTCACCATGGGACTTTGAGACACCAGACAACTAGTCCTGAGTTGCTAGGTAGAGGTCGTTGTGTGGCTTCTGGGTCAAGAAATTCTGCTGCTCAAGGGACAAGCTCTTCAGACCCAGAAACCAGTGGTGAAGCGGCAGGATCTGGTCAAAGACCTCCAACCAGAGACCTTCAAGTCAGAAGAGTTCTGCTGCCAGAAGACGGGCAGAGAGATAGCAGAGCTAGCAGAACTCGGTCAAGGTCTCAGATCCCAAACAACACGGTCACTTATGAAAGTGAACCTGGAGGTTTTCTCGGCACTTCTACACATTCTGAACGTGCAGCTGGGAGAACCTATATGAGTACTCACAGCTTTTCCACTCTTTCAATCTTCAATACTGGATCAAGGCAAACTATATCTCTTCCGATTCAAACCAGGCCGAGAACAACACCTTTTGGTGAGCTTGCATGGAGTGGTAACAACTCTGCTTCCATCCCCAGCTACAACCCTGGCCCCATTTCCATTGATGAATATTCAGAAAGTATCTCACAGATGTTTGAAGGAGGTATTGCAGAAACTCAAATTTACCCCTTTAATGGAAACCACCCAAGTAGAGGACCCACCAATGACCGGAGTAATACGAGAAGTTTTGGTGAAAACGATGCATTGAAGACATGCACTATTTGCATGACTGAATATACAGAAGGCGACAGAATTCAGGAACTACCTTGCTCCCATGAGTTCCATTACCACTGCATCGATCGCTGGTTATGGGAGAATACCACCTGTCCCATTTGTCGCCGTGAACTCCTATCTTCTTGGAACATTCGAAGCGTTTTATATTGACGACAGAACTCTCGAAGCTGTGTTGCTAAAATAATGACTGGCAAATGGAAATCGCTTCCTTTTTCTCCATGTTTGTGCATGGCGCTTTAATATAAAGTCACAACCTGAATCGAGTCATTGCTTTCTGAGGGAATCGTGTCTTTTTTCTAGTCTCTCTTTCAGGATAGAAAGAATATTTCAGACACTATTTGCATGTGGATACTTTTGAAAAGCACTCCTATCTCTTGGGTTCTGTAGGATGAATACAAGTATTTTTAGTGGGAGTTGCTTTTTTATTTGAACAAGTCCATGACTATTATATATTACTAGTGTTCCAGACATTAAAGATAAGATTGTTCGTATAGGTGTCAGGTGTCCATAGTATTCTCTCTCAACCTTTGTAACAGGCAGAGAGCGCACGTGTGAGGGTGTCTGCTTTTCCCCTTCAGTACAGTTCACTATGTTTATGATCAATAACAGTGTTGTCATTGAGTTACCTAGTATATGGTTCTTTTCAGAAAACTGTTTTGAAATGTACATTGCTGTATCATTCTTCACTTGGTAAGGTCTGAGGAAAGAGTATTTCTAAGTCACAGTTTAAGCAAATAAAAACAGCTGTGACCTCAAAGAAAAACAGAAAACTTACCTTGATACTTAGATCCCTTGTATAAGGTAAGATCATTGGTTTCAGTGACTGAAGCTAAATAAGCTGTTTCCAGCAATGCCTGTATAGCAGTGTTGAGAAAAACCAGAATTTATATTAAGAATGGATGGAGGTGGGTGGTCCTTGGACTTACCACAGGGCAGGGAACCCTGATTGCTCTTTGGGCTGAAGAGGGAGGGGGACTTGTTCAGGGGAGGGGGGGAATGGGAGGTGGCGGTGGGGAAGAGACAGAAATCTTTAATAAATAAATAAATTACAAATAAATAGAGAAAGAAAGAAAGAAGGAAAGAAAGAAAGAAAGAAAGAAAGAAAGAAAGAAAGAAAGAAAGAAAGAAAGAAAGAAAGAAAAAAAGAATACCAGGAGTCCAAGCTGTTTCTGGCTCGTGGATACATCATGGAAAAACATTGTTCCTCTTTTCAGAACAAACTTTCTAGTTACTCAGGAAGATAAGACATGGGACCTTTGTTGTATTACTTCAATCCATTTCCCACTTTAAGACTCTGTAAAATGTTTCTCTCAATGTTCTCTCTGCATATTTGGAGGAACACATAGACTGAGAGTATTACTGAGGTAAAGCCATTATAGCTGCTGCCTCCTTCCGACCCTGACATTTCTCTTTCCAGGAAGGTGTCCTCATTAATGGTTCCCTGAGAATTCTTTCTTTCTTTGTTTCTTTCTTTCTTTCTTAAAAATTTCTACCTCCTTCCTTCCTTCTATTTCTTTCTTACTCCCCTTACTTCCCTTCCCCCTTTGTCTCCAGTCCTAAGAGAAATCAGGGTTCCCTGCCTAGTAGGAAGTCCAAGGCTCTCCCCCATCCACCCATGTCTAGTAATGTGTGCATCCAAACAGTAGGTGCCCAAAAAGCTAGTACATGCAGTAGAATGAAAACCCAGTGCCTTTATCATTATCTTCTCAGCCCTCATTGACAGCCATATTCAGAGAGTCTAGTGTGATCACATGCTTATTCAGTCCCAGTCCAGCTGGCCTTGGTGAGCTCCCATAAGATCAGTCACACCATTTCAGTGGGTGGACACACACCTCACGGCCCTGACTTTCTTGCTCACGTTGTCCCTCCTTCTGTTTTTCATCTGATCCTGGGGTGGTCAGTCCAGTGCTCCAATGTGGGTCTCTGTCTCTATCCCCATCCATCGCTGGATAAAGGTTCTATGGTGATATGCAAGATATTCATCAGTGTGGCTATGCTCTGGTGAAGGCCAGTTCAGGTACCCTCCCCTCTGCTGCTCAAAGATCTACCTGGGGACATCCCCTTGGACACCTGGGAACCCCTCTAGAGCCAAATCTCTTGCCAACCCTAAATTGGCTCCCTTAATTAAGATATCTACGTCCCTGATCCCATATCTACCCTTCCTCCATCTCAACCATCTCATTCCCCAAGCTCTCCCCAATCCACCCTTTCTCCCATCTCTCTCCCCATCTCCCCTTCCCCTCAAACCACCCCTACTCCTGAGCTCCCAACTTTTGCCTGACAATCTTGTCTAATTCCAATATCCAGGAGGATAACTAAATGGTTTTCTTTTGGTTCACCTTCTTATTTAGCTTTTCTAGGTTCATGAATAATAGGCTCAAAGGATTTTATTTATGGCTACAATACACTTATGAGTGAGTACATACCATATTCATTTTTTTGGTCTGAGTTTTATCACTCAGTAAATTGTTTTCCATTTCCATCCATTTGCATGCAAAATTCAAGATGCCATTTATTTTTACCGATGAGTAAAACTCTAAAGTGTATATGTGCCTCACCTTCTTTATCCATTCTTCTATTGAGGGGCACCGGGGTTGTTTCCAGTTCTCGCTCTAACAAATAGTGCTACTATGAACACAGTTGAACAAATGCTTTAGTAGTATGATTGGGAATCTTTTGGGTATATTCCCAATAGTGGAATTGCTGGGTCTTGAAGTAGGTTGACTCCCAGTTTCCTTAAAAACCTCCACACTGATTTCCAAAGTGGTCACACAAGTTTGCATTCCCACCAACAATGGATGAGTGTTCCCCTTACTCCACATCCTCTCCAGCATAGGCTATCATTGGTCTTTTTGATTTCAGCTGTTCTGAGCGGTATAAGTTGGTATCTCAATGTTGTTTTGATTTGCATTATCCTGTGTGCTAAGGAGGTTGAGCATGACCTTACGTGTCATTTGGCCATTTGAACTACTTCTGTTGAGAATTCTCTGTACAGTTCAGTACCCCATTTTTAATTGGTTTAATTTGAGTTTTAATGTCTAGTTTCTTGAGTTCTTTATATATTTTGGAGATCAGACCTTTGTCTGATGCAAGGTTGGTGAGGATCTTCTCCATTCAGTAGGTTGCCATTTTGTCTTAATGACAGTGTCCTTTCCATTATAGAAGTGTCTCAGTTTCAGGAGGTCCCATTTATTCATTGTTGCTCTTATTTTCTGTCCTACTGGGTTTATACGTAGGAAGTTGTCTCCTGTGCCCATGTATTGTAGACTACTTCCCACTTTCTCTTCTATCAGGTTCAGTGTGGTCAGATTAATATTGAGGTATTTAATCCATTTAGACTTGATTTTGTTGCATTGTGATAGATATGGTTCTATTTTCATTCTTCTACAGGTTGACATCCAGTTATGCCAGCACCATTTGTTAAAGATACTTTCTTTCTTCCATTGTATAATTTTAGCTCCTTTGTCAAAAATCAGGTGTTCATAGGTTTGTGGATTAATAACTGGGTCTTTGATTCAATTCCATTGGTAAATATCTCTGTTTTTGTGCCAATACCAAGTAATTTTCATTACTGTAGCTCTGTAATAGAGTTTGAAGTCAGGGTTGGTAATGCCTCTAGAAGTACTTTTATTGTATAGGATTGCTTTGGCTATCCTGGGTTTATTGTTTTTCCATATAAATTTGATTATTGTTCTCTCAAGTTCTGTGAAGTACTTTGTTGGGATTTTGATGGAGATTGCATTGAATCTATAGATTGATTTTGCTGAAATTGCCATTTTTATTATGTTGATCCTCCCAATCCAAGAGCATGGGAGATCCTTCCATTTTCTGGTATCCTCTTCAATTTCTTTCTTCAGAGACTTAAAGTTCTTGTCAAATAGATCTTTCAATCCCTTGGTTAGATATACCTCAAGATATTTTATGCTATTTTGACTATTGTGAAAGTTAATGTTTCTCTGGTTTCCCTTTCTGCTTCTTTGTTCTTTGTGTATAGGAGGGAAACTGATTCTTTTGGAGTTGATCTTGTATCTTGCCAAATTACTAAAGGTGTTTATCAGCTGTAGGAGTTCAGTGGTAGAGTTTTTGGGGTTGCTTATGTACAGTATCATACCATCTGCAAATAACGAAGTTTGACTTCTTCCTTTCCAATTTGAATCCCCTTGATCTCCTTATGCTGTCTTATTGCTATGGCTAGAACTTCAAGCACTATATTGAAGAGATATGGAGACAGTGGACAGACTTGTCTTGTTCCTGATTTTAGTGTGATGGCTTTGAGTTTCTCTCCATTTAATTTTATGTTAGCTGTCAACTTGCTGTATATTGCTTTTATTATATTTAGGAATTAACCTTATACCTCTAATCTCTCCAAGACCATTTTCATAAAGGGGTGTTGAATTTTGCCAAATGCTTTTTCAGCATCTAATGAAATGTTCAGATATTTTTTTCCTTCAGTTTATTTATATAATGGATTACATTAATAGAATTTTGTATGCTGAACCAGCCCTGCCTCTCTGGGATGAAGACTACTTGATCATAATGGATAATTTTTTGGATATGTTCTTAGATTCAGTTTGCCAGTATTTTATTGAGAATTTTTGCATCGATGTTCATGAGTGAGATTGGTTTGTATTTCTCTTTCTTGGTTAAGTCTTTGTGTGGTTTTGGTACCAGGGTGACTGTAGCTTCACTAAAGGAGTTTGGCAATGACTCTTCTGTTTGTATTTTGTGAAACACATTAAGAAGTATAGGTATTAGCTCTTCTGGGAAGATCTGTAGAATTCTGCATTGAAATCATCTGGTCCTGGGCTTTTTTTGGTAGGTAGTTTTCTGATGACAGCTTCTAATTCCTTGCATCTTACAGATCTATTTAAACTGTTCACCTGATCTTGATTTAATTTTGGTATATGGTATTTATCTAAAAAGGTGTCCATTTCTTTCAAATTATCCAATTTTGTGGCATACAGGCTTTTGTAGTAAGATCAAATGATTCTCTGAATTTCCTCTGTGTCTGTGTTCCCCTTTTCATTTCTGATCTTGTTAATTTGCAAATTCTCTCTCTACCTTTTGATTAGTTTGGATAGGGGTTTGTCAGTGTTGTTGATTTTCTGCAGGAACCAGCTTTTTGTTTTATTGATTCTTTGGATTGTTTTCTGAGTTTCTATTTTGTTGAATTTAGCCCTCCGTTTGATTATTTCCAGTCTTCTACTCCTCCTGGGTGTGTCTGCTTGGTTTTTTTTCCCTAGAGCTTTCAGGTGTGCTGTTAAGTCTCTAATACGTGCTTTCTCTGTTTTCTTTATGTGGGCAATTAGTGTTATGAACATTCCTCATAGCACTGCTTTCACAGTGTCCCTTAGGTTTGGGTATGATGTGTCTTTATTTTAATTGAATTCAAGGAAGACTTTAATTTCTTCCTTTATTTCTTCATTGACCCAGGTGTGGTTCAGTATTTGACTGTTCAGTTTCCATGAGTTTGTAGGCTTTCTGGGGTTAGAATTTTTGTTGAATTCTAACTTTATTCCATGGAGATCCGATAGTACATAGGTGGTTACTACAATTTTTTGTATCTGTGGATGTTTGCTTTGTTACCAATTATGTGATCAATTTTTGAGAAGGTTCCATGAGATGCTAAGAAGAAGGTATATTCTTTTCTGTTTGGATGGAATGTTCTATAGATGTCTGTTAAGTCCATATGTTTCATAAATCTGATAGTTCTCTTATTTCTCTGTTAAGTTTCTGTCTGTTTGACCTGTCCACTGGTGAGAGAGGAGTGTTGAAATCTCCTACTATTAGAGTATGGGGTTTAATGTATGCTTTGAGTTCTAGTAATGTTTCTTTTACACATGTGGGTGGTTTTATATTAGGGGCAAAGATATTCAGGATAGATACTTTCTCCTGATGAATTGTTCCTGTTATGAGTATAAAGTTTCCATCTCTATCTTTTCTGATTGATTTCAGTTTGAAATCAATTTTTGTTAGATATTAGTATAGCCACACCTGCTTTTTTCTTTGGTCCATTTGATTGGAAAAGCTTTTCCCAACCCTTTACTCTGAGGTAGTGTCTGTCTTTGAGGTTTAGGTGTGTTTCTTGTATACAGCAAAATGTTGGATCCTGATTTCATATCCATTCTCTTAACCTGTGCCTTTTTATAGGTAAATTGAGTCCATTGATATTAAGTGATATTAATGACCAGTGGTTGTTAACTCTGTTTTTTTTTTCTGGTGGTAGTTTGTGTGTTTCCCTTTTTTGAGTTGTGCCGGTAGAAGGTTCTCAGATTTGTGTGTTATTATGGATCTTGTTGGCTTCCCTGGCTTGTGATTTTCAATTTAGTATTTTCTGTAAGGCTGGGTTTGTGGCAATGTATTGTTTAAATCTGTTTTTGTCCTGGAATATCTTGTTTTCTCCATTGATGGTGAATGCAGAATTTACTGGGTATAGTAGTCTGGTCTTGCATCCATGGTCTCTTAGTGTCTGCAGTACATCTATGCAAGACCTTCTGGCTTTCATGGTTTCCATTGAGAAGTCATGTGTTATTCTGATAGGTTTCCCTTTATATGTTACTTGACCTTTTTCCTTTGCAGCTCTTAATATTTGTTCTTTATTCTGTATGATTTTTCTTGATTATTATATGGTGAGTGGATGCTTTTTTTTTGATCCATTCTATTTGGTGTTCTGAATGCTTCTTGTACCTTCATAGGAATATCCTTCTTTAGGTTGGGAAAGTTTTTTTCTGAATTTTGTTGAATATATTTTCTGGGCATTTGAGTAGTTCTTCTCCTTCTTTTACCCTTATTATTCTTAGGTTTGGTCTTTTCACAGTGTCCCAGATTTCCTGGATGTTTTGTGTTAAGAATTTGTTGGATTCGTTTTGTTCTTTAATCAGTGAGTTTATTTCCTCTATAGTATCTTCAGTGTCTGAGATACTTTCTTAGATCTCTTGTATTCTGTTGGTAATACTTGTCTCTGTAGTTCATGTTCATTTATCCAGATTTTCCATATCCAGGCTTCCCTTGGTTTGTATTTTCTTCATTACCTCCATTTCACTTTTCAAATCTTAAACTGTTTCCCTTACATGTTTGGTTGCTTTTTCTTGTTTTGTCTTGATTTTCTTGGGTATCTTTTAGAGATTTATTCATTTCCTCTACCTTTTTGCTTGGCATCTCCATTTCTGTAGTAATATGAGCAGTGGGGCTGCACCCCTGGCACCCGGCCACCCACATGGCTAGCTTTACACCTGAAATAATTACACAGAAACTGTATTCTTTTAAACACTGCCTGGCCCATTAGTTCCAGCCTCTTATTGGCTTACCAGGGAAGTTCTTAACCTGTGTCTGTTTGGAGTGGGAGAACCATGGCGACTGACCTGACTCAGCTTCTTTCTCCCAGGATTCTGGTCTGTCTATTCCGACTACCTAATTTTCTGTCCTATCAGAGGCCAAGCAGTTTCTTTATTACTTAACCAATGAAACAACAGATAGAAAGATGACCCTCCATCACATTTCTTTATGGAATTTTTCACATCTTGTTTAAGGTCGTCTCTTATTTTCATAATGTTCTGTTTAAAGTCGATTTCTTCTATTTCTTCTGGAGTAGGGTGTTCAATTTTCTTGTTTCGGGATCCCTGTATTCTGGTGATATAATATTGCTTTCAGGTTGTTAGAGAATTTCTTGCATTGGTGCCTGCCCATCTCTTCTTTAAAATGGAGCCAGGATAGTCTTGGTGTCTTGGTCCAATCTTTGCCGTGACTGACTCTCTGGGTGGATCTCCTCAGTGCAGAAGAAAGAACTGTTCCTGTCTGGATGGAACTCCTCAGCACAAGGACACCCTCAGACAAAAGGGCGAACATGGAGGGAGGGCAGGATCCAGTGAAACAAAGAAGACGCTGCAGCAGAAGCTGAAGGTGCCCTATACTCCCTTGTGGGGACATTCTGGCCTGCCTGGCTGGCAGGAACTCATCCCTCTGGGTGGATAGCCTTGGTGAAGGAGCAGGAAATGTTCCTGGGCCAAGGACCTTGCAGAAAATAGGGCAGGCTTTGGGGGGGTGCAGTGTAGTGTGTAACAAAGAAGCCCTTGCAGCAGGAGCTGGGTGGTGTGGGCTGTGCTCCCTTCCGGGATAGTCTGCCCCGGGGATGGCACACACTCACCCTTCTGGATGGAACTCCCCAGCACTGAAACAGAGATGCCTGGTAGTCCAAGGGCACCACAGACAAAAGGGCAAATGTGGGGGCAGCATACAAATAAATTTAAATAGCCACCTATATTTGATCATGTACTCATATAAATAAATAAATATACAATGAGAAGATGTTAGCTCAAGAATGGCCATGCATTGATAATAACCAATTTTCTAAAAACTGAAAAATAAACTGGGCATGGTGACATATGCCTTTAAATTACACTTAGGAGGCAGAAGCAAGCAGATCACTCTTATTTTCTGGTCATCTTGATTTGCAAAGTTCAATACTCAATACTGTTCAGAGAGACTTTGTCTTAAAAAAGTGGAAAATCTCAGGTTGCCCATCCAAAGGAGCACTGATAAAAAGAAGCTATTGTACTTGTGAAACAATTTGCTTTTAGCAACATAAGGTAAAAGTATTAAAATAAACATAAACTAAAAACCATTAGACTGAATATATTAGATATAATAAACTGCATTTTCTCTTTTGTTTAATATACATAAATTCCACAAAATGCAAAATAATTTATGCTTACTGAAATATTAGGGATCAGATATTTAGGATGATTTGTAAGAATGAATCAATATGTATGTACTAACTGAGAAATGGAGATTATTGATATTTGTAAACCTTGTGCTATGATCACCTCCACACCTATTGTTTTCAACAACATAGTACTTCAAGGATATGTACAGATTATGTATTGCTATTCTTTTAATATAATTGTAGTCAGGGCTGAAGAGAAAGCTCATAGAACTATCATTTAACCTTGATATTGTACTTTTGTTAACATACCTAAAGGGTTCTATCATACCAAAAAGACACTCATTCATCTATGTTTTGACACAGTATTTACAATAGCAAAGAACAAGAAGTAGCTTGTAAGTCCAAAATCTGAATAAAATAAAAGAAAAATGTGTTATATATTCACAAAGGCATACTATTCAGCTATTAATGAAAGTAATTTATGAAATTTGAAGGTGAATATATAAAACAGGAAATTTTATTAAAGTGAGATAACCAAGGGTCAGAAAGATAAATATCACATATTCTCTCATACATGAATCTTTATAGTGATACTTTGTTTATGTTTAACACATAAAGCTGTCTGAAAAAAAAAGTGCAGAGGTAAGTCACTAGAAGCCAGGGAATGGTGGCACACACCTTTAATCACAGGACTCAGGAGACAGAGGCAGAAGGATCTCTGTTAGTTCAATGCTACCCTGCAATACACAATATTGAATGTGTCTAAAAGAGAAACAGAGCACAGACAAATGTGATCCCAGCACTTGGAATCACAAGCCTGTAATCTGAAGAACTAGGGAGGCAGAAACAGGAATGATACGGCTTAGGGGAAAGAAGAATATAAGACAGAAAAAGACAGGAGCTCAGGGAGTCTGAAGTTTGTTGGAGACAGTTGCAGTCTGAGCCATATTACATGCATGAGATCTGACCACAAGATACACAATGATACCCACTTTAAGAGCTTTTATTGAAAAAGAGTGGGGAAAGGAAAGGAGTGCACAGGCCTCTCTGAAAGAAACATGGTGAATGTGTGATGGGCATATCCACTTTTAAAGATAGTTCAGTGCATGCATATAGGGGCTTATACAGCCATGCCATGCATGTGTATAAATTGTGTGGCCGCACCATTCAAGCACATATTACATAGGGCAGAGGGCCCTTGGTTGACTAGACAATTTGCCTGTGTTTTTATGTCAAACATGTGGCCTTGAGACTTCGGAAGTGTTAACATCTGGGGTGACTAAGCATTTTGCCTGAATGCTGATGACTGTGTGTCCTCAGATATGATGGAAATGATAGTATGCCACCATTTTTTTATTACAAAACGTGGGAGGATAAGGGTAGCAGGAAGGTGGGAATAAGGTGTCAAGTCTCTTAATGCTGACCTGGTGGGGATTGGTCATCTATAGGGGGTTTATCATGAGGTGGAATTGTGTTTCCCCCGTGTTTGAGCTTTGTATAATTGTCTGACTGACAGTTTGGATGTGACAAAATGTTGAATAGGCAGAAAAATTCCTTTAATTCTGGTAATTGAGGGAAGAGGATTCCAAAGTAAAAGGGTGGAATCCTGAGGGGTCCCAAGATGATGAGATTTCTGAGACCTGTGGAAAGTTGAATGATATTTATCTTGAGTGAATCTGATCTGTTCAGGTGGGTGCATTTCACCTCCCTGGAGCTTTTAAGAAATTTTAAGTTTTCACCTACTAACATTGGTAAACTCCAATTAGACAAAAATCAAGGCTAAATTTAGCATTTATGCCCAGATTAAATAAACTAGTTCTCAAGTGCCTTTACATATCTGATGGCATGGCATTTTCACAAGAGATTCTAACACAGACATGCGGTTCCACAGCACCCTTTAGATCCTCCAAAAAGACAAAAGACTTTCCACCTCCAGGCCTTGCCTCTAGGTTTGGCAAGGCAACCCACATAGCAGAAAGCAGCCTTCCATCTCTTTAGCTTCCTGGGTATCTGTCCAGGAATTAATCACCTCATCCTGCCAAGACAGGTAGACAGATTGTCCCCTCGTCAGGAAAAATCTTTGGGCCTCTTGTACTCAGCAGCTAATTCCAAGCACTGCTTCTAAGACTGGTGTTCTCCAAGGACTAAGGAGAGGATTTGGGACTGCCTGTGTAGCTAGAAAAGCTGTCTCATTTTGCTCATTTATCCCAGATCTATCTAACGACATTTGACAACTGGAACTATTAATGTATTACTTCATCCATGACATTTAATGAAGTTTCCTGCTAAAATACCAACAAGTATGCCTCTTTAACAGGTTTCATAGTCAAGGATTAACAGGTTTCAGGTATGTCTTCAAAGGTTCAGAGTTTCCAACTTTCTTTAATTGTCTTCTAAAATGTTCATACCTCTTAACCTAAAGCAACAGCCTTTTGATATATCTATTCCAGTTATCTTAAAGTTCTGCTACACTAACCCCGGCCGGTTTCAGGCATATTTTATAGGTCACTCTTGCTGCCTGGTCCAAGACCAACTCAGAAAGCACTCTCCAGATAATGCCAAACACCTGCAACAGTTCCTGGGATTTCACCATAGGTACCAACTCTTCCTGATCAAGGACACCTGCCAACTAAACTCTGGTTTTATCTGCTATTGTGTCCCATCCTGTGGCTAGCCCCATTTCATAGTGCCAATAATAATATTTTTTTTCTTTGCCACCTGCTTTCTCATCTCCCTCAAAAAGCAACTGCCTAAGGACTCCAGGATGACAGCAAACCGGTTGCCACTCCAGCCACTCCTCTTGTTGAGTGTGAGCACACAAACTCTCAGCTCTCCCTTCCACCCACATCGTCCCATGCCCACAGAAAAAAGGCAGACTTGAGTGAATGCCCCTTTATCCAAAGAGAGCCTAAAATGTTGGTCATAAATATCACCTCAGCTCCTTGTCACACCCCAATATCCAAAAAGTCTGGAATGTAATATTAAGTTGGGGACATCACCCCAATCCTCTAACACTCCTATATCCAAGAAGTCTGAAATGACTGGAAACCCCTGGCCTGGGACTTGTCCCAGGCCAGACTCCAACTCCCAGTCTTCCAAGTGCTGACCTCTCTCTCGGGGAGGGTCAGAACTTCTCCAATAGGCTATTTAAGCTCATGACAGAAAAAGGAACATGTGGTTTGGGGTTTCTGTGGGCTCCTCTCCCTGCCATTCTATCTCAGTCTACCTGAGAGTGCTGCATTTATTAAACATGGACATGTTAATTTGGTCTAATTTGGTTTGGTTGGAGTTCTTTGTGCCAGTGGAGTGGATAGTATTAAGATTAAATCAAACAATAGGTAAATCCAATGAGGAAGGCCCTCAAGTTTAGCAACTGTGGGATTTAAATAATTACCTTAAAAAGACCCTGCCCTTTAGGGGAAAGGGGGGGATAGGGACTAGTCTGGAGGAGAGAGAAGGACCAGGACCAGAGTGTTGATTGAAGATGGACAAGGGTCAAAGTAGGGAGTAGTTAGTAAAGTTCCATAGGAGGAAATGAAGGTGATAGAGTAATGGGGTGAGTTGATGATCAGGGTTCAGATGAGAGATAAGGAGTTGGAAACATTTGCCCATATATGAGTTCAAAAAGTGAGATTGAAAAGGATAATTTGAAGACAATTCAGAGCCTTAAAAGCGTCTAAGGCAAGGGAAAGTTCCTGTAACATTTTAACAAATATAATTTTTGAGGAACAGTTAGTTCATTCTATCTTTCTTAAGGACTGGGTGTGATATGGCACATGAAAATGTCATGGGATGTGGAAAATTTTAGATAAGGTTTGGGAAATTTGGGAGGTGAATTTAGTATCATTGTCAGACTGTACGGAGGGAGGAATAACAAATTGGGGAATAATCTCTCAGAGAAGGAGGTCAGAGATTGTCTGGGCTCTCTTGGTAGAGGTCAGAAATGCTTCTATCCTGCATGAGAACATATCTAGTAGGACTAGACATATTTAACCCATCTGGATATGGGCATATGAATAGTGAAGCTACCAGTCAGTCCCTGGAAGGGAGCACCTGGCCTGATCTGTAGGAAAAGAGAAGCTATGATATATGGAATTGGGATTGTACTTCTGACAGATTTTACAAGAGGCAGTGATAGATTTTAAGAACTGTAAGTGCTCATGGGGGTAGGCTGGAAGAGAGTCTTTGCAAAATGGGACAGAGCCTGATTATTATGATGAAAGAGCCAGTGTATGTTGAACAAAATTTGTTGATTGTCAGGGGGTGACTATGAGGATGTTGTTTGTAGTGTATGTATTACCTGCAGTGGGTGAAGTGAGTCAGGGACTTGAAGGGCTGCTGTTTTAGTTGCTTAGTCAGCTCCCTTATTTCCCTTAGAGATGGAGTTGTTGGTCTCCTAAGAATGACAGTAAGTAATTTCTATAGCTTTGGGGAGATGAAAGGCTTTTATCATGACCATAATTAGGCCTGAGTTAGTTATGGATCCTTCTTTTGCTGTAAGAAGCCTGTGCTTTTTACCAATAGCAGCTGAAGACCAGAGGATATGAAAAACATATTTGGATTCTGTGTAAACATTTAAATATTGCCCTTGTGTTAATTGTAAGGCAGATGTTTGAGCTGTTATTTCAACCTGCTGGTTTCTAATACTGGCAGGGTGTACCTGTGCTTCAATCAGTCCAGTATCTGACACTATGGCATAGCCTGCTCTATGGTTTCCCTTATGTAAAAAGGAGCTGCCATCTGTGTACCAGGTATAGGAACCCTGAGTCAATGTGCCTTTCTGTATGTGTGAAGTATGTGGTGGAGTGCCTCTGTGGTTTTAATACAGAAATGAAATGGAGAATAATCAGCATTAAGTTGAGGCAGAAGATATTGAGGGAAGGACAAGATTGGAAAGCAAGTGTGGTATCTTCCAGTAGTGCTACATAGAGAATAAGAACTCTTGAAGTAGAGTTTGTAAGCCTTTATAAGTTAAGAGATAGGATAGGCTGTGATGGGAGAATAGTGGTGAGTAAACCAAATGTTAGTTTCTGATTCACAAATAAGGAGCTCAGTAGCTGCCAGGGCACGTATGCAGGCTGCCCACCCCTGAGTTGTAGAATATGGTTTTATTTTTTAACAGATATTCTACAGGTTTAAAGGAAGGTCCCAGCTGATAGTCTAGAACCCCAAGGGTATATGCCTCTTCTTCTGTTATAAAGAGGGAGAGCAGGGAAGTTAGGTCTTGGAGATGAATAGCTGGAGCCAGGAAAAATGCATGTCGGAACCTCTGAAAAGGTTTAGTAATGGGATAGAGGAGAGGTTCATGTGGAGAGCCAAGAGCTGCCTCATATAAAAGGCAAGTAAGGGGAGAAAAAAATGGGATCCGGGAGCATAAGGAGGCAGCTATTCCTAGAAACAATAAAATCTTCTCTTTGATAGAGGGGACTACAAGAGACTGGACTAAGTGCTTTCTGCCTAAGGTAACGGCTTTGTGGGTTGGAATAAAGATTAGATTCAAGTAGGTGACCTGAGTAGTGGACAGTTGAACATTGGAAGGTAAGATCTTATATCTCCAGCTGAACAAGAAATTTAGGAGGACAACAGTGTTTGTTTGGCTAATTTGTGATGACAGGCTTCAAAGTAGAATGGCATCTATCTACTGTATGAGTTTATAGTTAAGGAGAGAAATGTAGAGTAAATCAGAAGCTAGGGCCTGGCCAAAAAGATGTGGACTGTCCATAAATCCATGGGGTAAGATAGTGTAAATAAGCTCTGTGAAGTGATGAGTATCAGGATCAGCCAATGTAAAAGTGAAGGTATTTTGAGATTGAGTGTTGAGAGGGATAGGGAAGAAAACATCCTTGAGATAAAGAACTGAGAAATGGGAGTTTCCTGAAGAGATAGTGGAAAAAAGTGTATAAATTTTATGCACCACAGGATAGAGGGGGGCACTGCAGAATTAATGAGCCTGATGTCTTGAACCAAGCTGTAGGTTCCACCGGATTTCTTAAGTGCAAGAATAGGGGTATTGAATGAAGAAGAGTTGGGACAAAGGAACTTTTTTTTTGTCTTAGAAGATCAGAGATGATAGTTTTAAGTTTCATTAGACAAATTAGTTATATAAATGTTTAAATAGGCCAGGCAATGGTGGCACACGCCTTTAATCCCAGCACCCAGGAGGCAGAGGCAGGTGGGTCTATGTGAGTTTGAGACCAGCCTAGTCTACAGAGCTAGTTCCAGGACAGGCTCCAAAGCCCCAAAGAAACCCTGTCTCGAAAAACCAAAACAAAAGGCTTAAATAGTTGTTTATATTCCATACTAAACATTTTTTTTAATTGAAAATAGTTTCTTCTCTCATACAATATGCACCAAGCACAATTTTCCCTCCTTCCACTTCATCTGGCTCCCACCCACTTTACCTCTCCTGCAGATTCGCTCCTCCTCAATTTTCTTTCAGAAAAGAAAATGTCTCCAAGAGATGACAATCTGACAGGACAAAACAAGATATGTTAAGACATGGTAACACATCATGAAAAGAATTGCAAGAGCAGACAAAACAGTCTGAAACACACCTACTCCCACTATTAGGAGTCCCACAAAAGCAGCACGATAAGAGCCAAAACAAATACACAGATCCTTGCAGGCCCTGTTCTTTCCATTTCAGTATCTGTTAGCCCATATGAGCCTTGCTTAGTTGACTTGGTATACCAGATTCTTCCAGTATCCAGATTCCCTCTAACTCCTACAAATTTTCTCTCTCTTCTTTCATAAATTTCCCTATCTCTAACGATGATTGTTTTTCTACCACAAAATATATACAGCTCTATCACAAGTACACATAGTATTTCATCATTTTCTTGTCATTGGTATTAAATACCTGAAAAGGGCAACTTAGAGGAAGAGGTATTTATTTTTAGCTTCCAGATCAAAGAAATTTAGTCCATCATGACAGAGAAGGCATGACAGCAGAAGCAAGCTGATTCATGACACTTATTAGTAAATACAAATGGTTTAACCTGGATTTTCCCTTTGTCCTTTTTTTTGTCAAATTGTCCAGCTTATTATTTGGTATCCTGATGGAGGTCAGTCTTGTATCTATCAGTTGCTTTCATTGGTTAATTAATAAAGAAAGTACTTGGCCTTTGATAGGACAGAAAATTAGGTAGGCAGAGTAGAACATAATTCTGGGAGAAAGAAAGTCGAGTCAGGCAGTCACCATGATTCTCCCACCAGACACAGACTCAGGTTAAGATCTTCCCTGGTAAGCCACCTCATGGTGTTACAGGGATATCAGAAATGGGCTAGATCAATATGTAAGAGTTATCCAATAAGAGGTTATAACTAATGGGCCAGGCAGTGTTTAAAAGAATACAATTTCTGTGTAATTATTTTGAGGCAGAAGCTAGCCATGTGGGTGGTCAGGTGCCAGGAATGCAGCCCGCCACTGCTCCTCGCAACAGAATGGCACCCAGACGTGGATAACTTAGTCAACAGAAAGCCTGAGAAAGCTTGGGAAAGAAGAGTGTAAAGCATGTTTTCCTGGTTGCAGCAACTTCTCAGTTCTGCTCTGCTTGCTAGAGGCAAGCAAGCACTCTCATTTAAGAGAGGCTTCCTGACTCAGCTTTAGCTGCAAAACCCTGCAGCTCATTAAGAAATCCTGATACAAAACACTTAAAAGGTTTGGGTGAAAAGCTGAACGCATGCTTTTCGGTTTTCAGCCATTTAGCAGGAAAAAACTGGTTGTTTTAAAATACCGGCTTTCTGGGCTGTGCCACCGTCGTGATCTTTGTCTGGTTCCTGTGGGAGACAGAGCTTTTGAATGGAGAATTTGGAGTAAAGTGCTACAGCTTGCTTGATGGCACTATGGACTGCTGTGTGCCTGGAACTGTGTGTGGCTCAGGGGAACCAAATGGCTCTGAGGCAGGAGCAGCTCAGCTCCGCCATGCTGAACTGTGCTGATGTCAGGCAGGGACTATCGTAATGACCATAATAACAGCACATTTAAGATTTCAACTGGGCAGGACACAGGCAGTACTGTATTACCTGTACATGGTGCAACTTAAGTTTTTAACAACTGCTTAACATTTTAAGAAATGCTTCTGTATGGTAAAAAAAAAAATACAGATTCACAATAAAACAGATTCAGACAGACC
Source organism: Microtus agrestis (assembly GCA_902806775.1). NCBI lineage: Eukaryota > Metazoa > Chordata > Mammalia > Rodentia > Cricetidae > Microtus > Microtus agrestis. Next base: position 20,836 of record CADCXT010001421.1, on the reverse strand, counting down.
ACTAAATGGATCACAGTGTTGGATGAGTGTATGTAGGCTTGAGAGAGAGAAAAAAAATATATAGAGAGAAAAAAGTTAATGCCTTAAAAAAAGGATAAAGTCTTTAAGTACAGATAGTTGTAGATTAAGAAAAATAAAGAAAAATAAGCCATGTAAAAATGGAAAATTCACAGAGAGTCTGGATTATGTACATTGTGTTTTCTTTAAAATTTTTGACTGTGAAGGAACTAAGTACAGAGAGACATTTCATTATATGGGCTGCCAAGTGGAACCAGAATGGATATCATGAGGATATGACTTCAGAATTTGGGTCTAAGGATATGGTGCTTTGGAAAGGGTCTTCTTTTGTTTTCACAGAGAATAAGATTCTGTGGATTGCGTCTATCCCAATATGGTATGATAGACCACGGCCTCCTGAAAGGTTGCTGTGAACACCCTCAAAAAATTACTTTGTTGCAGGAGGTCCTTCCGCCCCTCCAACCAATAGCTGCTGAGATACCAGCCCATTGGGGCGTGGTTTCTCTCCCTTTAAAAAAGTGGCTACTTCCTCAGCTTGTTCCTCTTCACTTCCTACTCCACTGGAGACTAGACTCCCTTCCTCGTTGCGCAGATGGCTGTTGTCTGGGACGGTGATCTGTAAGTTTTTTTCCTTTTTAAATAAATAACACCCTATTAATCATAACTCCAAACTGGTGTGGCGTTGTTCGTGACTTACGCCTTCATTTTGGCACCCGAACGTTTGGCTTTTAGGACCTCTCCTTCCCCTGCTCGGCTGCCGGCCACGAGTTCGGCTGGGCGCAAGTCCTCCCTTCCTCAGCCGCGGCCTGTGCCTTGCGGCGGCTGTGTGACCTGTGCCTTGTGCATGGAGCCAGCAGTTTAATATAAATTATCACGCACTGGCTTTTCTTGCTGCAGTTCTTTATGTTTTGTTAGACACCTCAGATTGACTTCAAGTCCCCACGCACCCTATTCTGCCTCCCCACGTGGATTTAAACTCCACAGGCCCACGTAATCTCTGCCTGCGTTGTTTAATCTTTTCTGAGTTGTTTTTAAATCTCCCTTGCAAGTACAGCTCTTAAGTGGTGTGAACCAGAGCACACGGTTGCCGGTTGCAGAAGCTGCAACCCCTCAGGGTGACTCTGTCACATGGAGGCATACACGGCTTCCGGGTTACTCTTCTCTACCCCTGGATTCTGGGTTTATGGTTCCGTGTACGCTGTTTTTTGTTTAGTTCGTGACTTAGGCCCCAGTGCCGAGTCCCAGATACACTCGGCCTTCAGGCCCATAATATCCAGAGAGTCAGGACGATCTCTGAGGCCAGCTGGGCGGTGGTGGCATACGCCTTTAATCCCAGCACTTGGGAGGCAGAGGCAGACAGATCTCTGTGAGTTCGAGGCCGGCCAGGCGGTGGTGGTGCACGCCTTTAATCCCAGCACTCGGGAAGCAGAGACAGGCAGATTTCGGTGAGTTTGAGGCCAGCTGGATAATAGGTAATATGGCAGTTTTCGTTTCCAACATGAATTTAACTGTTTGGGCTACCAATACAATGGGTCTTATCATGCAAGTTTTATATGACTATGAGGATAACTTAATTTACTGGCTACTAGGTTTTAGTATTCTTTTGAATATTCTATCATTTAGGAAGAATATGGCACTCCTAAGAACCATATTATCTTTACTAGAAACTCATGCAGGTCAGGAGATTCAGGATTCAAAAGAGGCAATAATAAAAAGACTAGAAATGATTGAAGAAATTATTGGAGCTGGTGAACAGAGTAATAAGGCACAAGGACAGGATCCAATGCCAACACCAGCTATTAGAACTGGCTTATCCAAGGTTTTAGCAGCATACCCTATACTTAATTCTGACAAAGTGTCAACTTCTAAAGGCTCAAAGGGAGTCAGAGAAGCTAGATGGACACCAATAGCAATGAATGATCTAAAAGAAATTAAGCAGGCTATTGTTAATTTTGGCTTGCACAATACATATGTAAAGGAAATGATAAGGACTTGGGCTTCTAATGCTAGAGCTACCCCCTATGATTTCCATCAGTTAGTGTCTGCAGTTTTAAATAAGGGACCTTCCTTGATGTTTGGAATTTATTTCAGAGAAGAATCCAAACATATGGAACAGCAAGGAAGAGCAAAAGGTGTTGAGATTTCCCAAGATCAAATTCTTGGTGCAGGAGAATATGCTGATCTACAGGTCCAAGCTCTTTATGACGAAGAAGTACTGTGTCTATGTCACCAAGCAGATTTAAAGGCTTGGAATAGGATACAAGATCCACGAAAAAGGGTTGAATCATATAGCAGAATTAGGCAGGGACAGAGAGAACCCTTTATTGACTTTTTGCAAAGATTAATTAAGGCTCTGGACATAGGGGTAATAGACCCAGAATCTAGACGAATACTTCTTGAATCTCTAGCTTTTGAGAATGCAAACATAGAATGCAAAAAGATAATTGGGCCTTTAAAGTCTAGATAAGCACCTATGGATGAGTGGATTCAGCATATGATGAATGTTGAGGCATTTAGCTATAATGATGAATCTTGGGTAGGAGAAGCAGTTTCCACAGCAATGAGTAGACATCAAACTGCCAGGAGTTTTAACTGTGGTAAATTAGGACATCTGAAAAGGGATTGCAGGCACAGAATTTCTAGGAATAATATCTCCTCTAAGAATGACAAAAATAGGAGACCTAGGCCTTCAGGTATATGTAGGCGATGTGGTAAAGGCCGACATTGGTCCAACAAATGCAGGTCAACAGCAGACAAAGAAGGCAACCCGATACTGCCGGGAAACTCCTTGAGGGGCCTCTCGCAGGCCCTCAAGCCAACAGTGGGCCAGTCATTCCCAGTCACAGTGAAGAACGTGCCTCACCAAGAAAATTAAAAGCTCCAATTTCTGCTGTAAAAAGTAATACTGGTCTAAATGATGAATTACGCGTGGAGGATGAGTCAAAATACCCAGTACTACTTTGCCTTCTCTATTACCAAAAGGATGGCCTCTTATAGTTATTGATTTGAAAGATTGTTTTTTCACTATACCGTTACAAGAAAAGGATAGAGAAAAATTTGACTTCACAGTGCCTACTGATAATAATTCTCAGCCTAATAGGAGATATCAATGGACTATACTCCCACAGGGTATTCTCAATAGTCCTACATTGTGCCAATATTTTATAAGTAAGACATTGGAAATAATTTGTAAACAATTCCCCAAGTTCATAATTTATCATTACATGGATGACATCTTGTTATCTGATTCAAATAAAGATACTTTAGAAAGGATGTTTGAAGAAGTAAAGAAAGTCTTGCCTAGATGGGGATTACAAATTGCCCCTGAAAAGATTCAAAGAGGAAATTCTATTAATTACCTAGGTTACAGAATAGGGTTAGAGAAAATTAAAACGCAAAAGGCACAAATTAGGAGAGATCGGTTAAAGATTCTTAATGACTTCCAAAGATTGTTAGGAGATATTTCCAGTCTACAACCAGCTGTTGGGATAACACCTGATCTAATAGTTCATTTAAACAAAACCTTAGATGGTAATAAAGATTTGAATAGTCCAAGAAAACTGACAGCTGAAGCAGAAAAGGAACGGACAATGATTGAGGAAAAATTACAGGAGGTACATGTGGATAGGGTGAACCCAAATCTTAGCTGCATCCTAGTCATATTGCCTTCCAGAATTTCTCCTACTGGGATGCTAATTCAGAGGGAACATATTATTTTAGAGTGGATATTTATACCTAATAAACCAAGTAAAAAATTAAAAACATATGTGGAAAAAGTCTCTGAATTAATTATAAAAGGTAAGCTGAGACTTCGTCAACTAGCAGGTATAGACCCAGCAGAAATTATACTGCCTTTTACTACTGAAGAAATAAAAAAGTTATGGGAAGACAATGAACCGTGGCAAAGAGCTTGTGCTAATTTTTTGGGAGAAATTAATAGCAACTATCCAAAAAGTGGTAGACTTAACCTCATAAAGAGAACTTCTTGGATTCTTCCTAAAATTGTACGTGATGCTCCAATAACTGGAGCCCGTACGTTCTATACTGATGCGAATAAATAATAAATCAGGGAAAGCAGGTTACAAGTCAGATGAATTGAGTAAGGTGGAAAAAAGCCCTTATAATTCTGTCCAGAAAGCAGAATTATATGCCATTCTTATGGTGCTAAGGGATTTTAAAGAACCTCTTAATAGAGTTACAGATTCTCAATATGCAGAAAGAGTTATCTTGCATATTGAAACCGCTGAATTTATATCTGATGACACAGAGTTGACTTCATTGTTTATCCAGGTACAAGACATAATCAGGAACAGGCTTTGTCCGATGTACATAACACACATCCAGTCCCATACAGGTCTGCCTGGTCCTCTAGCCCAAGGCAACGCTGAGATTGATCAATTATTGATTGGAAGTGTGTTGCAGGCCTCAGAATTTCATAAAAAGCATCATGTCAATAGAAAAGACCTAAAGAAAGAATTTTCCATTACTTGGCAACAAGCTAAAGACATTATAAAGAGATGTCCAACTTGTTCTTTCTATAATCAAACACTGTTGCCTGCAGGGAATAACCCAAAGGGTACTAAGAGAAATGAAATCTGGCAGATGGATGTGTTCCACTTTATGGAATTTGGTAAATTCAAATATGTACACCACACCATAGACACGTATTCAGGTTTTCAATGGGCTACTGCCCTGAGTTCAGAAAAGGCTGATTCAGTAATCACACATTTATTGGAAGTTATGGCCATCATGGGTACACCTGCACAAATAAAGACAGATAATGGTCCAGCATATGTATCTAAGAAAATGAAAAGCTTTTTTGACTATTATAATATAAAACACATTACAGGTATACCAAATAATCCTACAGGTCAGGCAGTTATAGAAAGATCAAATCGTACTATAAAGGATATGATGAACAAACAGAAAGGGACTGAATATACCCCCAGAAATACATTACATAATGCTTTATTAACCTTGAATTTTCTTAACGCTAATGAGAAAGGAAGAACAGCAGCAGAAAGACATTGGATAATGGAAAAGTCTGCTGAACTAAATCAACTGATTTATTTCAAAGATGTGCTGACCTCTCAATGGAAGCCAGGAGATGTGCTACGTTGGGGAAGGGGTTTTGCTCTTGTTTCCACAGGAGAAGAAAAATTGTGGACACCATCAAAATTAATAAAGTTTCGATTTGAAGAGGAGAAACCTCTTGGAAAGGAGAAATGACAACCCATCCACAATGATGATATTCATATAGGTAGTAAGAAAAACAAATAGAATGGGGGCAGGGTTCTGTTCTTATCTCCATAGGAAAACACTCATCTTTGAAAAATTCAAAGGACCCTGGATGTTTGGATACTGACAGATGGAAAAATACCTGCCCAATAGAAAATATCAAGAAAGCTAAATGGGTTGTGTAAGTAAAATATATTCAACCACATTTCTAAATTTATAGAGCGGGTTTTGAAGTTGGACTCTGGCTCAGTCCCTCTCCAATTCCAAGCCTGTTGGTAAGAGAAAAACCCAGAATTGCTGGAGTTTCTGACTCATGTCAAGAGCCATGATATGGGACAGAAAGAAATATGAGTTTAGAAAACATCTTTGCTTTTCTTCATATCTATCATACTTTTCATTGAATATATCTATCATGCCTTTCATTGAATATATATGTGTCTATATATGTCTATATGATTAATGCTTAAGTTTTTCACAATGAACAATGAGTCTTTCCTGAAGTGACATTTGAAGTTTCCAGGAAGAAGATGGGGCCCCACAACAACAACTCTACCTGGTTGATATGACATCATGATACTGATAGCGCTACTACAAGACCTGTTTTGGGTACCAGCTGCACAAGACGATCCCAACTTGGTTAGCTGAAATGGTGCACATCTTGTTCAACATTTTGGACAGTCCTCCACAAAATATTCAGAGACTATTTGCAATTTTAAAAGACATTGATCTTGAAATTTAACCATCATTTTACTTTCACAGGATCCCCCAGAAAGAATGTCGCCCCCATGACAGCTGGAAGTAATTCTAGAGGACGACGTCCCCTCTCCCAGTAAAGTTTGCCCCTGGGTTTAGGGACATCATTTAGGGGTTGGGAGGTTGGGGGAGGAATTTTATAAGCTCACGGATCATTTTGAAAAAAAAAAGAGGGATTGATGGGATAATAGATTTATAATTGTGAGTTACTGTTTTTAGACAAATATATTGATATCGATTTTTGTATATTGATACAAAGTTAAATTATATTGACTATTGTATGCATGCATGTTTTACCTCTGTTTAAAACATTTTTATGTATTGACATATATTGTATTGATATATATTGTATATATTTACCATATTGCAGTGTACATTTCTACCACTGATTAAGATACTCATATATTGTTTGTATATTGATATATATTTACCATATTGCAATGTATATTTGTACATTGTTTACACTTGGAGGTCATTGTCCTCATTTGTTTCACAGTCGTTTATTGTCTTAGTCTTTAAGTTAGATAGATATTGAGAATTATTTAGATTATAGTCATCTAAGTTTGTCATTTATAATTAGACTAATCAGGTTCTTTAGATATATAGAGATTATACTCAGTATAGACAGATGGTCTTCAACCTCTTCAAAGAGCTGTAGAAAATGGCCTTTAAGTTTTGTGGTAGTGAGACACAATTGCTCCTGGCAACACTGCTCTATTCCCGAGAGAATGTTGAGCACCAAAGACACTCCACCTGGAGCCTTTCTTTTTGGCAGAACTGGCCTTGGGGCAAAGAAATGCCCCATACCTCAACCACTGACAGATATACAGAGCGTGCATCAATGGATAAAACAGGACTGTCATATCCTGCCAAGACAGGGTAAGATAGTTTTGAAAAGTTGCTTGCCTTTGAAAATGGTATGTCAGTTATGTTAGGCCTTAGCCAAAGTTGGTTGCTTCGACGCTGCAAACATGACTTTGGGTGATTGCCCAGGTAGCTAGTTGTCTCTGTGATTTTTTGCATGTTTTGGAAGTTGTTTTACTGAACTTCCTAATTACCCAGGTAACATTATTTCCCTTCTCAGATCTTCTATGGGGTTGAAGACTATATAAATGTAGTTACTTTTCTCTCATGACTTGGCCAAGTTATTTATTATACAATACCTAAGCTAGTTAGAATAGGATATTTGTACTTATTGTATATAATTTCATAGTAGGTTTAGAACTCTCTTACTTAAAAAAAGGGGGAGGTGTTGCGGGAGGTCCTTCCACCCCTCCAACCAATAGCTGCTGAGATACCAGTCCATTGGGGCATGGTTTCTCTCCCTTTAAAAAAGCAGCTGCTTCCTCAGCTTGTTCCTCTTCACTTCCTGCTCCACTGGAGAATAGACTCCCTTCCTTGTTGCGCAGATGGCTGTTGTCTGGGATGGTGATCTGTAAATTTTTTCCTTTTTAAATAAATAACACCCTATTAATCATAACTCCAAACTGGTGTGACATTGTTCGTGACTTACGCCTTCATTACTTAACTCAACTACCAACTGAGATGAACCTAGCACACAGGTTATACCATGAAAGACCTAATTAACAAAGTCCCCATTCAGCAGGAAGCTGTTTGGAGAGAAATTACTGCGCCCATATTCCCAAATATTGTTTATAAATGTTCTTTTACATTTAATGGGGGATATGATATAGGTATGAATAATTTGCATTGGGATGGATTTTAAGGTCAATTTTGTTATATGTACATGTATTTCTGATATTGATTAAGATATTGTGATTGTGTAATTCATTTTTAAAATGTAATGTATAATTAGGAAATATAGGTTGTTAATAGATAATCACTGATAATAGTCAAGCTTGTAGTCATGTTAGTTAGATAGGCATTCTTCATATCTTTCAAAGACTACAGAACATGGCATTTAATGTTTTAATAACTTAGGGCTTTTCATGACAATGAGACCCATCTGCTCCTGGCAGTAACAATCTAGTTCAAGAGGAAGATGGGCATCAAAGAGGTTCCTTATGGCCGGGCGATGGTGGCGCACGCCTTTAATCCCAGCACTCGGTAGGCAGAGGCAGGCGGATCTCTGTGAGTTCGAGACCAGCCTGGTCTACAGAGCTAGTTCAGGACAGGCTCCAAAGCCACAGAGAAACCCTGTCTCGAAAAACCAAAAAAGAGGTTCCTTATGGAGTTTGATAGCCATTTGGGCAAGAAACTGCTCTTTCCTGGACTCTTGCATAAACTGGACACAAAGAACCCGCAGAAAGAGGACTGCTGAACTTGTCTAAAGGTGAGATGGTCTTTCAGGGTTCCTGATTCATGAAAGAGACTGCGATACATTCTGCAGGACACAGCAGAAAGTGACTGAACTGTCTTTGAAATTTCCTGCTTCGGCGAAAAGTCTGCTGGATAATTTGTGCCTGAAGGCCGAAGATGGATGCCCCAATGGTATAGAGAGAGGAACTTTGGGTGACTGTACAGGTAGCAAGATGTCTCTGTCATTTCTAGAGTTTGGACTTCTTGTTTGCTTAGGTAATATTATATCCTTCTGAAAATAAAATTGAAGAATGCTTAGTTATAGTTTTCCTTAGTTATGATAAAAGATGAAATAGATATAAATATTGTAACTGTAATTCTTACTTGATGACTATTTTCTTATATGTAATTTTACTATGTTAAAGTTAAAGCCTTTCTTTTTTGTTTAAACAGAAAAAGGGGAAATGATGGAGGTGGGTCTTGTATCTATCTGTTGCTTTCATTGGTTAATTAATAAAGAAACTGCTTAGCTTTTTGTAGGACAGAAAATTAGGTAGGTGGAGTAGACTGAACATAATTCTGGGAGAAAGAATGCTGAGTCAGGCAGTCACCATGATTCTCCCACCAGACACAGACTCGGGTTAAGATCTTCCCTGGTAAGCCACCTCGTGGTGTTACAGGGATATTAGAAATGGGCTAGATCAATATGTAAGAGTTATCCAATAAGAGGTTATAACTAATGGGCCAGGCAATGTTTAAAAGAATACAATTTCCGTGTAATTATTTCGGGTAAAGCTGGCTGTGCTGGAGCTGGGTGGCAGGAAGCGGCTAGCCGCTCCTTCAACAGTATCCCATTTCATTTAGAGTTGTCTCCTAAATCTACTTAATGATATCCAGAAATTCCTTCAATTTCATATCCACAGGTGTATCTCCGAATTGATTCCAAGACCAGTCATATTGGAAATGAAAGTCAGTCACTGTACATACATTATCTCCTTCCTTAGACGTAAGTAACTATGATGAATTAACAAAGAAAAATATTGCATCTATGGACTGATTATCAGTAAACAGATTTGTAATAATTGTTAAAGCACTAGACTAACATTTTAAGAGTTCCCTGAAAAAAAGTTTTGAACTAGAATTATTCCACTGTGCATATATTGAACTGAATTTGATTATTCCAGTTTGGAATGAGAAAGAGATTACAAATTAGTCAGTGTTACTAACAAATGACTAGGTTATATAGTTAGGAAATGTTATGAAAAATGGTAGAAAATTTGTGGCATAGAAATTTTAAAAGAAGTACTAGAATAGTCCGTCTTAATGTGTAAAACCATATGAATATTTTACTCATGTGAATATTTTACAAATTATCTCCTTTGGAGCATATATTTTTAACATTAGTTAATCTCTTCTGTTGATATCAGAGTCCATTAGGCACATAATACGTGCTTATGAGTGCAGAGAGTGTGCTTCAGCATGGATATAGTAATACAGACTCAGACTTGTAAGTTCAACTTTCGTATATCTCCTTCAGAAAACCAGTCAAACAGCAGTAGAGCCATCACTCTACTATCATTCCCTGATAAGGCAGCATTCTATGGAGTGCTGGAACATCAATGTAGCTGTCACTTTATTATGTTGGAGTTGTATTCACTAGGATTAGATATCAAAGTATGATAAAAGGCATGTGTCATATGATTACCAATCTACCCAAATTATAAAAATCATGTCTGTATAAGCATTCAAAGTTAAATGAAATTCTCTTCAGAACTATTTAACAAATCCCAAATACCAAGCATGAAATACCCTCTTTTGAGTTGTCAATCGGGTTTCCTAAGAAACCCCCCAACATCACATGATAGTCTATGACCCTTCATTGCCCACCCAAATCTAAGAGGGGAAAGGCAAGACCTAATCAATAAAGAAGCCATGTACTTTAAAAGGAGGCCATAGATACTTCTAAACTGGAACTGACCTGAATGCCTACTCCCTGAGGACTAGATTTAGATTACCATAATTAACTTGCATATTTTCAAAGGAGGTAATCAATCCACTGTGTTATCTAGCAATAATACTTATGAACTATAATCATGAGCTGCACAGCCTGATAACTCTAAGAGTTCAGTAGTGGCACACATATTTGACAGCATCTAATAGCCCTTTATTTGGACAAAAAGCACCAGACAGGAGGGATATCATGTCTGATACAGGAAACCTAGTTAGCTACCAAGGGCTAGTGAAGTTATGGATCTTAGAGGAGTACCTAGAGATACCACTTTACTAAACTAGTAAAAATTACTACCTACTTTCTAAATATTTGTATTTATACCCACAGAGAATTATAATCTTTACACTGTATCAAAGAAGTTTCTTTTTGATAGAAACAGGGACCATTACATAAAACCACAACCAATCAAAATGTTTAATTTCTTAAACTTAGTCTGTGTTTTAAAAATTAAATGTTTTTTTCCTCTAATCATTCATGGGATGAATGGACTATTCTCAGAATGAATAGGCTATTCAGGTTAAAATTGTGAATTCTGTTTTTCAACTTATTTTGATTATAATGTCTAAACATGACTCTCAACTTGGAAGAGGGAACCTACTGCCACAATCAGATTGGACTTTGGGTTTGTAGTGGGACATTTTCCCAATTGCTAATTAATGTATGAGTACTTAGTCCACTTTTGTTAGTGCCATCTCTAAACCAGGGTTTTGTGATCTATAAAAATGTAGCAATTGAGTCGCAGTATTCCTTTGTGGTCTCTCCTTTGAGTTCCTGCCTTGAAATCCTACATTTGATTCCTGCAATGAGAAAATCTTACTTTTTAGCCAAACAAACACTTTCTTCTCAAAGTTGCTTTAGATGAGATTATTTTATCACAGCAACAGAAAATAATTAAATTAGTGATTTATAATTCTCCTACTATGTGTAGAACACTAAAATTTATTGCTCTGTATAAAACAGGATTTATACCACAATTTACATGTATTCACTAATTGCTATTAAAGAATACTAAATATTTTGTCTTCACTTAATTTCTATGCTTTTACATCATTTGACAAGTTTCTAGTCTTTTGTTTTTGAGAGTTACTTTTTGTAGTGCTGGCTGTCTCATAACTCACTGATTAATCCAGAATGGCCTCAAACTCTTAAAGATTCCCTTGCCTGTGAATGTAGCTGCCAATGGGGGCAAATTGAGAGGTTATCAATAATGGTACTGGGACCTGTCTCTACTGCATGTATTGAATTTTTGGGACCCTAGACTAATTGGATGCACACCTTCCTAGACCTGGATGGAGGGAGGAGGGCCTTGGAATTCCCACATGGCAGGGTACCCTGCCCTCTCTTAAGGAGGAAGGGGGAGGGAGGTGGGTGAGTGGGAGAACAGGAGAGGAATGGGAGGAGGGGAGGAAGTGTAAATTTTTGAATGGAAAAATAAAGATCCATTGGTTGCTGATAAATATGTGTGCCACTACTGAACTCTTAGAATTATCAGGCTGTGCTTAGTTTCTGCTCTTTAATGACTGTTGTACCCTGGTTATTTTTTAAGATACTTCAGGTAAAGAAAAGGCCACCAGGACTAATATAATAGTATGTTGAACTTCAATAATACTTTGGAAATAAAAGTAATACTGAATACTATATAATTATGTTCAATGAGAAGAAGAATTTTTCAATTCAAGTATCATAAAAATTAGTTGGCTATAATTTCAGATATGTGCAAAAATTGTCAGAATTGATTTTTAAACAATTCAAAATTTAAAAAAATTGTAACTCTACTACTGCCAACACACTCGAGGAGAAGCATATTCATAAATTTTATATTTACTCTGTATTGGTAAATAAAGATTTAAATTATGCTTACTTTCATGAGTAAAAATATTTTATTATCTTACTTATGTTTTCTAATACCTCTTTCACTCCTGGGAATTCCCTTTACATGTTTTCTGTTACTGCTAATTAACTTAGGCTTTAATACAACTACTATTTTCCAGAGAGTTAGTTATTATATAACAAGACAGAAATCAATGTTATTTAGTCATATACAAGTTCTTTATTTCTTAATACAATTAGTGCCAAGAAAACTTGATTTCATTAGGCATGCTATTATGAGAAAAAGAGGTAATTATAGTCTCATAGGAATTAAGAAATAAAGTTGTAAATTTGAATGCTCTTCATATTAAAATGACAAGCAATGATTTTTGTGAGAGAACAAGCATGCATTTATTGAAGAAAAGAAAATATAATTCCCTAAATTTAAGTAAATTTTCTGGGTAATATATATTTATATGCTTTTTGTTTTTCCTGGGTCAATACATAGAAATAGATTATTTTATTATGTATGGATGTGTTTTACTGTATAACTACCAAAATGATTTTTAAATAAATTTATTATTAAATATACCTACTAAAAATGAAGTATACAAATTATTATTAATAATAACAGTTGTAGACATCAATATTTTTATTCTGTTTGTGTGTGTGTGTGTGTGTGTGTATAACTGGAAGTTCTACTGAGCTCTCCTATTATCCATTCTATCATTTTAGTTAAGATTTAAGGACCTGGTTTAAATTTATTTATGAGGAGCCCCACTGGCAGGCCAGCAGGCAAGGGTCCTGCAGACAGGACAATTCACACGTGCATTGGACCTTATAATCTACAATTCTCCTTCAGTTCTACAAGCTGAACCATCTACCAATACACCCAAGAGACACAGATACTGCCTATCCCCATTGGACAAAGAGGCAAGTGACTTTTATCCCAGCTGGACAGTACCATCTCTAGGCCATGGGCTCTAGGGCATACCCCATATTTCTCCCTCACCTATGACAATCCTTAATAGAAGGCCTTTAGGCAAGGTACCTGTGAGCAGGATGCTTCACCACATTCTTACTTGACCCTGAATTCTCCATGTCTAACTCAGCCCTGCAAACCCAATCATCTACTTCAGAACCAATGACCCCCAAAACAAAGACATGGCCTTCATTGATTGAACAAAGAGCAGCCTGCAGAGGGCATAAACAATATCTATACCAATTAGCTCAATTGTGACCACCAGAGGCACAGACACTTCCTTACACAAGTTGGAGAATGAGAAAGGTAGACACCAGTGCAAGAATTTAACAGCATAAAAAGAAATACAATACCACAAGGAGCCAGTGGTTCAAAACAGCAAGAACTGAACATCTCAATACATATGAAGCAGAAGAAAACAACATAAAGAAAATAACTTAATGAAGATGATAGTGACCCTTAATGAGGAAAGGAAAAAGTCCCTCAAAGAAATCAAGGAAAAGAAAAACAAGTAATGAAAGAAATCAATAAACCCCTTAAAGAAATCCAAAACATAAATAATAAAACAGATAAAGGGAACAGTTCAAGGCTTGAAAATTAAAATAGAGGCAGAAAAAAAAACTCAACCCAAAGAATTCTGGAATTAGAAAATCTGGGTATATGAACAAGACTTATAGATGTAAACATAACTAACAGAATGTAAGGGATGAAAGTGAGATTCTCTGGTACTAAATATATAATAGAGGAAATAGATTCATCAATCCAAGAACATATTAAAGCCAACAAAGTCATAATACAAAACATCCAAGAAATATGGGCTACAATGAAAAGACAAGAATAATAGGCATAGAAGAAGGACAATAATACCATCTCAATGGCACAGAAAATATATTCAATAAAATCATAGAAGAAAACTTTGCCAACCCAAAGAAGAACATGCCTATGAAGATACAGGAAACTCACAGAACATCAAATAGACTGTACCAAAAAAGTCAACTTGCTACATAATAAAACACAAAACATACAGAATAAAGAAAAAAATATTAAGAGTTGCAAAGGAAAGAGACCAAGTAGCATATAAAGGCAGACACATCAGAATAAAAGCTAACTTCCCAATGGAGACTCTGAAAGTCAGAAGGCCCTGGACAGATGTTATGAAGACACTAAGAGACCAATGATTGCAGGCCAGATTTCTATACCCAGCAAACTTTTTAATAACTGAAGATGGAGAAAACAAAATGTTTCATAAAAAACCTATTTAAACAATACTTGCCCACAAATATAGCCCTACGGAAAGTACTGTAAGTAAAACTCTAACCCAAGAAAATTAGCAGCACCCATAAAAACACAGGCAATAAATATTCCCATAACAGCAAGTCCCAAAGGTGGGAAACACACACGCACCACAACCACCAAAAAAAAATATTAACAAGAATGAATAATCACTGGTCATTAATATCCTTTACTATCAATGGAATCAATTTGCCTATGAAGACACACACACACACACACAAAAAAAAAAACCAGAATAGATAGATATGTAGACAAGAGCTGGTCAACTGTCGAACACAAGAAACACATCTTAACTTCAAAGACCAATATTTCCTTAGAGTAAAGGATTGGGAAAAGACTTTCCAGTCAAATGGACCTAAGAAGCAATTTGGTGTAGCTATCTTAATATCTAAGACAATATACTCCAAACTAAAATTAATTGAAAGAAATGGAGAAAGATATTTAATATTTATCACAGAAATATTCAAAATGAAGTTTCAATTCTGAACAATTATGCACCAAATACAAGGGCACCAACATTTGTAAAAGAAACATTATTAAAGTTTAAAACATATATCAATCCCTACACACTATTAGTGGGAGACTTCAACAGCCCACTATCGTGAAAGGACAAGTCTGTCAGACAAAAACTTAACGAAGAAATAAGGGAACTAACATGTTATGAATCAAATGGGCTTAACCAACATCTATAGAAAATTCCACCCAAACAAAAAAGAATATACTTTCTTTTCAACAAATTATGGAACATTTTCTAAAATTGACCACATTCTTAGCCACAAAGAAAATTTTAATGGGTATTAATAAATTGGAATACATCCCTCTAACTTCTCAGATCACTATGGTGCTTAAAGTTAAGATTCAACAACCATTCAAATTACAGATAGCCTAAAACTCATAGAAACTGAATAATGCTCAACTCAATCACAACTGGATCAAGGAAGAAATAAGAAAATAAATTTAATGATTTGCTAGATTTCAAAGAAAAGGAATGTCCAACACTGCCCAATACATGAGACACTATGAAAGCAGCTGTAAGAGGAAAATTCATAGCACTAAAAAAATACATAAAGAATTTGGTGAGTTCTCACACTAACTATTTAACAGTATACCTGAAAGCTCTAGAACAATAGTAAGCAGACTCATGCAGAAGGAGAGGATAACAGAACATTTCCATAACATTGGAAAATTTAAAAGAAAGGCACAATTTTCTGGATAGGTATCACATACCAAAATTAAATCAAACCAGATAACCAATTTAAATAAACCTAGCTAGAACCTTTCAGAGACTAGAAGCAGTCATTAAAAATCTCCCAAACCCCTCCAAAAATGTAGGACCAGATTGTTTCAGAGCAGAATTCTAAGAGAATTTGAAAGGAGAGGTAATACCAATACTCAAATTGTTCCACATTAACAGAAGCAGAAAGAACATTGCCAAATTCCTTTTGTGAGAATATAATTATTCTGATACCCAAATGTCACAAGGATGCAACAAAGAAAGAGGATTAGAGACCAATCTCCCTAATAAACACTGATGCAAAAATATTCAATAAAATACTGTCAAGCTGAATCTAATAATACCTCAATCATTTAGCTTCATACCAGAAATGCAAGGATGGTTCAACATACACAAATTTGCCAATGTAATCCACCATATATACAAAGTGAAAGAGAAAGAAGCAAGCCGTCATCTCATTAGATGCTGAAAAAGCCTTTGAAAAAATCCAACACTGCTTTATGATAAAGGTCTTACAGAGATCAGGTATAAAAGAAATATACCTAATGATTTGGGATTCCCCTTTGCATTCTGTGAATAATATTGGTTAATAAAGAAACTAACTTGGCCTGATAGGATAGAACAAAGCTAGGCTGGGAAAACTAAACTGAATTCTAAGAGAAAGAATGGTGGAGGCGGGAGAAGCCATGTAACCCAGCTGAAGACAGATACCAGAACTTTACCCAGGAAGCCACAGTCACGTGGCAATACAGATTACTAGAAATGAGTTAAATTAAGATATCAGTGTTAGCCAATATGAAGCTAGAGCTAATGGGTCAAGCAGTGTATTAAGTAATACAGTTTCCATGTGATTATTTCAGGTCTGAGCTTCCAGGTGGCCAGGAAACAAATAAGTGACCTCTTACACCAAATTGTTGTTCCAACATGGTCGACTATATCCACATAAAACCTGAGAAAACTGAGGAAGGAACTCTAGACACATACAAAAAAAAACAAGTTTAGCCACTTTTTTTTTCAAATGGGCTTTGCTTGCTGGTGGCATGATGTGCTCCTTTAAGAGAGGTCTTTCGGGATCAGCAGTAGCAGAAAAAAAAGCTGCAGTTTTACTCTGTATGTGTAGTTCTGCTCTTGATTAAGGTATTGTGTTTGCCAGCTCATTCAAAAATTTAATGTATAATTAAGAAATATAGGTTAATAGATAATCATCTATAATAGTCAAGCTTGTAGTCATATTAGTTAGGTTTTCTAGATGTACAGAGATATGTTTCAATTAAAATGGTGTTCTTCAAATCTTTCAGAAATCTTCACATTATAGCATTTAAAATGTTTTAAGAACTCAGGACTTTTTATGAAAATGAGACACATGTGCTCGTGGCAGCTACAGTCTTTTTCAAGAGGATGATTGGCATTGAAAAGGCTCCTTGTGGAGTTTGCTAGCCATTTGGGCAAGAACCTATTCTTGCCTGGACTGCTTGATGCTATGCTGTATGTACATGCAAAATCCACAGAGAAATGACTGCTGAACATGTCTAAAGGTGAGGTGGTCCTTCAGGGTTCTTGTTTTATGAAAGAGTCTGCGAGATACTCTGTAGGACACAGAAAAAAATGTGACTGACAAACTGCCAATATTGCCAGACTGTCTTTGAAATTTCCTGCTTCCTGGAAAAGTTTGCTGGATACTATTGGCATCTAGGCTAAAGATGGATGCTCCAAGAGTATAGAATAACTTTGGATGACTGTTCAGGCAACATGATGTCTCCATGAATTCTAAAGGTTTGGAAGTTTCTTACAATGCACTTCCTGTTTAATTAGATAATATTATATCCTTCTGAATACATTGATGCAGTTGAAGAACATATATAGTTGAACGAGGAAGGTCATTGGTTAATTAATAAAGAAACTGCTTGGCCTGATAGGTTAGAACATAGGTGGGTGGAGTAAACAGAACAGAATGCTGGGAAGAAGAGGAAGTGAGGCAGATGTCATACCTCTCCTCTCCAGGGCAGACATGATGGAGCCAGCTGTCAGGTCTTACATGCTGAATCTTTTTCGGCAAGACACAGATTATTAGAAATGGGTTAAGCAAGATATGAGAATTAGCCAGTAAGGGCTAGAGCTAATGGGCCAAGCAGTGTTTAAAAGAATACAGTTTGTGTGTTGTTATTTTGGGTACAAAGCTAGCCGGTGGCCAGGAGCTGAAGGTGGGAAGTGGCCAGCAGCTCCTACAACATAAAGTTATAGTTTTTTTAATTATGATGAAAGATAAAGTAAATATTGTAACTGTTATTCTTGCTTGATATCTGTTTTCTTATATGTAATTTTTTTTGCTAAAGTTTAAACCTTCCTTTTTATTTAAACAGAAAATGGGAGGTGATGTGGGATCCCTCTCTGTATGCTGTGAATACCATGGGTTAATAAAGAAACTGGCTTGGCCTGGTAGGGTACAACAGAGCTAGCTGGTGAAAACTAAACTGAATACTGGGAGAAAGAAGGGTAGAGGTAGGAGAAACCATGTAGCCCCGCTGGAGACAGATGCCAAAACTTTACCTGGTAAGCCACAGTCATGTTGTGATTCACAGTTTACAAGAAATGGGTTATATTAAGATATAAATGTTAACCAATAATAAGCTAGAGTTAATGGCTAAGCAGTGTTTTAAATAATATAGCTTCTGTGATTATTTTGGTTCTGAGCTTCTGGGCAGCAGGGAAACAAACAAGTGACCTCTTAAAACATGTTAACATAACAGAGAAACTTTACAGCATACTGACAGCCAACATCAAATTAAGTGGAGAGAAACTAAAAACAATAACCCTAAATCTGGAGTTACACCAAGCTTTTCACTCACTCCATATCTACTCAGTATAGCACTCAAATTTCTTGGTAGAAGAACAAGGCAACAAAAAGAGATAAAGGGGACATAAATTGGAAAATAAGTCAAACTTTCACTATTTGCAGATTATATGACAGTATACGTAAGTGACCCCAAAAATCCTCCCAAGGAACTTATAAAATCATAGACACCTTAAGTAATGTAGCAGGATACAAGAATATTTTTTTTAAAAAAATCTCTCTTATATGCAAATGGTAAATGAGCTGAGGAAAAAAAACAGAGAACAACCATTATTTTCAATAGTCACAAATAATATAAAGTATCTTGGGATAATTATAAACAAACAAGTGAAAGACCTATATGATAAGAACTTTAAGTCTTTAAAGAAATTAAAGAAGATATCAGAAAATGGAAAGATCTCACATGCTTTTGAATACATAGGATCAGCATAATAAAAGTGGAAATCTTAGTAAATGCAATTTACATAGTCAATGCAATAACTATCAAAATCGCAACACAAATCTTCACAGACCTTGAAAGAATAATACTCAACTTTATACAGAAAAACAAATAACCCACAATAGCTTAAACAATCCTGTAGAATAAATGAACTTCTGGAGGCATCACCATCCATGACTTCAAGCTCTACTAAAGATCTTTAGCAATAAATAATGGCTTCTTTTTGGTATAAAAACTGACATATATACTAATGGAAGAAAACTGAGATCCTGATATAAATCCATGAATTTATGAAAAACTGATTTTGGACAAAGAAATAAAAACTGTCCAATGGCAAAAGAAATTCACCTTCAACAAATGGTGCCAGAAAAACTTGAAGTCAACAACAAGAAGAATGCAAATACATCCATATCTATCCCCATGCTAATGATGGAATGCCTTGCTAATTCTTGATGCAGGGGGAGGTGCTTGGTCCTGCCTCTATGGGCCAGGCTGCCTTGACTCCCCATGGGAGGCATCACCCTTTCTGAGTAGATGGGGGTAGGGTGGGGCCAAGGTGGGGAGTAACAGGAGGAGGTAAGGAAGGGTGAAGTGTGGTTGGTATGTAAAATGAATAAAGCACTAAAAAGAGAAACAACTTTGTATTGTGGATTTTAAAGACATGTTGATATTATTTGTAGATAAAATTTAACAAACTTTTCTATTTTATCAACAACTATACATGACTAATAATCATATAAATTAAACAAATGTATTTATGTACATTTATAATTTAATTCTCTAGGTAATAGCCGTTGTTACCATTGTTCCTGACATCAAATATCTGTTCTTTTTTTAAAGAGAAATTTCTTGTAATGATTTCCGTGTGCCAAAATTATTTTAAAAAATATGGATATTTTAAGTTGCTCTTATCTGTCCCTTTCAAAATGCATTTTTTTTCTATTTCCCTTCCAAATCGTTTATGATATTTGAAATGTTCCTGCATTCATAGTTATTTTAAATCTACATAAACTTTGTTTTTAATTTTTCCATTTTATTTTTTTGTTTCAATACATCATGACCATAGTTTCCCCTCTTTCCATTCCTCTTACACTTGCACCTACCCTTGCTCCCACAAACACTCCTCTTACATTTCACTTCAGAAAAAAATTCAGATCTCCTAGGAATTTCCAAAAAGTGAAGCATAAGAAGTTATAATAAGACTTGGCACATATTCACATATCAAGTTTGGGGTAACCCAGAACAAGTAAAAGTATACAAAGAGCAGATGAGTCAGAGTCATCCCATTCCCACTGTTAGTGATCCCACAAAACACTGAGCTAAGAACCATTAAAAATATGGAGAGAACCTAGCAAAGACCCATATAGGATCCATGATAGCAACTTCAGTCTCTGTGCTCCCCTATGAGCCTTACTTAATTGAAATCAGTGACCCATGCTTCTCTGATACCCTTAACACATCTGCCTCCTACATTTCTTTTCCCCATCTTCTATGGCGTTAGCAAGGTCAAAGAGGAGTGACGGTGGAGCCATGAGAACATTTCTTTATTGCTACTGGGAGCATAAACTCATATAACCACTATGGAAATCAATAAGACAGTTCCTCAGAAAACTAAGAGATCATCTAATTCAAGACCCTCTTGGATATATAATCAAAAGATGCTCCATCCTACCCCAAAGACACTTGCTCAATTATGTTCCTAGCAGTTATATTAAAAATAACCAGAAACTAGATTGTCTTTATAACTTTTACATTTGTGGTTGCAATATATATATATATATATATATATATATATATATATATATATATAATATGTAATTTATACGTGCATAATTTATATATGTGTGATTTATAAGCCATGTGTACTTAAACAAATGAACTATCTTTTAAATTTCTGTGGTATCATTGTCAACAGTAGGCTTCAAAAAGCTGAATTTAAATCAAGATAT
>CADCXT010001418.1:0-13449 GCA_902806775.1 Microtus agrestis | reverse complement strand
AATGTTAAGATTCTTCTTTCCCCTGCCATAGTCGATGTTCAGAATAAGGAATAAGAAAAGGGAGTACACTATTGCCGATACTTAAGGCAGGCATTGGTAGATTTGATGATGTTTAATTCCCCAAAACAATTGTAAAAATAGATAATTTCCTATCCCTTACTAATCATTTAAATAAATATCCCAAATCATTGAAATAGAATAGTTATTTCAGCTCAGGTTCTCTCTCCTTCTGAAAAGAGGTGTGCCCGGTATGGGACTAATGTTGGCATGGTACATGAAACTTTTTCCTCAAACTTGGTTTGACATGGCATCCACAGATTTAATACTAAAACATATGACATGATATTCTGAGTGGAAAGCATCTTTATATATAATATGGGTGACAACGATGGAAGGTAAAGATTAAACTGATGATTTGTTATCATGTAATGGTGAGAAGTAGGGCAACTCAGGAAGTGGGAACATCTGATTTTTCTTAACTACTCAAAAACTCTGTGTGTTAAATGTCGAATACATAAGGCAAGAGAAGGTGGAAAATAGGATTCCAGTGTCCAAGGATTATATAGTCCAATAGTCTTTTTCATTTGACTCCTTGAGAAAACTGAGCCTTTAGTGCTCTAAGCTAGAATTCTCCATGTTTGCCATGTATCATAGTATCCTCTAGATAGCCTATTAATATACAAAACGCTGGGCCCCACTTCTGAGTTTCTGATTCTAGGTATCTGGGTGGCAGTCTGAAAGTTTTTTCTTAGTAAGTTCCCAGGTGCTGCTAGGATTTCTGTTACTTCGTGTATGAACTTAAATTCTCCCTATGTCTCTAAAATATTACTACTTATAGATAATCACTTTGAGAATTTAAAAACATTCTCGATTCATTTCTCTGTTTTGTGCTTTAGATGAGGAACTCTGATAAATAAAATTTTATTTTATTTTTAAAATGATTTTTTAAATTTATGCATGTCTGCAGTTACCTTTAGATGCAAGAAAAGAGGATCAAATCCTCTGGAGCTGGAGTTAGAGGTGGTTATGACCTGCCCAGTGTGAGTGCTGGTAACCCAACTCAGGTCCTCTGTAAGAGCAGTATTCTTGATCAAACTACTCTAGTGGGTTATATGTGTCTGTTCCATTTCTGTTAGGGACTCTGGAGAAGTCCTTATCATTTGAGCAGATACTTCCTATTGCTATGCCCAGTGTGAGTGCTGGTAACCCAACTCAGGTCCTCTGTAAGAGCAGTATTCTTGATCAAACTACTCTAGTGGGTTATATGTGTCTGTTCCATTTCTGTTAGGGACTCTGGAGAAGTCCTTATCATTTGAGCAGATACTTCCTATTGCTAGTGAGAAGCAGCCTCTGTTTTTATCCTGGGGTGACCTGTAAGGCTTCACTGTTCGTATAGTCCTGGGTTTAGTCTATAGGTTTAGGACAGCGAGGGCAGACTGAGGTGGAACAGAACTTCATATACATTGATGGTAAAATACTTCAATTACTCTTTGAGCTTTCAGCCTTGGAAGGGAATGAGACTGCTTAGAGAAACGTATAACAAATTCACTTTTTATCAGTTATCAATTTTAGACAGGCTTTAAATGATTGATATGTGTACAGACTGAAAGAAAGAGGCAGGTACAAAATGAAGACAGAGATGCTAGGGTTTTCTACTGATTGTTTTTAGTTACCTTCTGGACCCAAGTGAGGAGCCAGTGTTCTTTTAACAAGCAGTTTCTTTTCCTGTTTACTCATGGACATAGGCAGATTAATGTAGTATTGTGTGCATCGTATGTTGGAGTGGAGGGACAGAGAATAGGTCCATCTACTTGGAAGAGTCACTTGTCTGCTGGCCAGAATATGACTTAAAGAGACCTGTCCATCCAGTGGGTTTTACTTTTGGATCTAGGCAACATCAGCTACACATTAAGGACCTTTTTTAAACATAGCACATACCATGAGGTCAGTGTTCCATTTTGTAACCAAAACTCACAATGACTTTGTTTTGATGCTTTATATACTTTCCCTATCCGTACCTTAATATTTTTCTTGGGTTTTATATATTTCTGTCTCCATAATTGATTTCCTGTCTCTCATTTAACATGTATATTAAATAATGAATAAAGTTTACTAGATAGTTAAGAGAAAATCTTAGTGTTTTAAATTGGAAAACTACATATGAGAAGTAAGCCATTTTATATAATATTTTATAAGAGCAATTTAATTCTATACGTTGCAAATTGTTAAATCTTTAGACTTTTCACTTGAGGTCTGTCTGAATATTTGTGTCAGATATAAGTAGCTCTCCCACTTGTCATTTAAGCCATATTGCCTACAGTCTTCCACCTTCATTATTCCATCCTTCCAGGTGCTTTGACAACGAGCTGTCGAGTCATTCTTCCCACTCTTACTCCACTTCCAAGTTGTTGGCACATTCTGTCTGTCCTTACTTCCAGAGTACATCCCGAATTGGAGTAAGTGCTCTGCATCACGACTGCTGCTTTCTCCGTTGAAGTTACCTACTGTCAGCTTTCACTTGGATTACTACAGATACTTCATAAATGGGCTCCTGCTTCTTGGTTTCCCCCCATCTCCAATCAGCCAGCCAGGTTAAATGTTACAGGTCATTCCCTCCTTGCAAACAGCCTCCAGTGCCTTTCCTTTTCACCCAGAATAAAAATGAAGTAATTTAAAGTAACCCTCCAAGAATTTAGCTGCTCCTGTTCTCCTCACCACGGTCCCGCCCCTTTCTGTGCTTGAACATCCATCCACAGCTGTTCTTTGTGCTGGAGTACTTTTACCTGTGGATGGTGCCTGACTGCCTCCCTTAGCTCTTTACTAAGGTGTCACTTTTCCCTGATTACTCTTAAGCATTGCAACATTCTCCCTTTCCTGGTTTGATAATTCAGAAATGACACTTTATGTTATCATGTGTAAAATGTAAAACTCCGTTCGTGTACCTGTGATTCATCTGTTTTGTTCTGCAAGATTTTCCTATATTTAGTATAACCTGGCACATGGTAGGTGGTCCAAAAGTACATTCTTCCATGAGCTTATATATCTAAAAAAGTATAGCTTTCTTCTGGAAAGTTAGCTTGAAAATCACATCTAAATCTTTACTTTGAATATTTAATTCTGTTTTTCTCATTTAAAAAACAATTGTGTCGAGCCTGTTGATGATGGTGCATGCCTTTAATCCTAGCACTTGGGAGGCAAAGACAGGCAGATCTTTTTTTAAAAAAATATTTATTTATTTATTCTGTATACAATATTCTGTCTGTGTGTATGCCTGCAGGCCAGAAGAGGGCACCAGACCCCATTACAGATGGTTGTGAGCCACCATGTGGTTGCTGGGAATTGAACTCAGGACCTTTGGAAGAGCAGGCAATGCTCTTAACCTCTGAGCCATCTCTCCAGCTCCGACAGGCAGATCTTTGTGAGTTCAAGGCCAGCCTGGTGTAGAGTAAGTTCTAGGACAGCCGAGACTGTTACACAGAGAAACCCTGTCTCAAAAAAACTAACTAAATAAATAAATATGCCTTATGTTGTTCTTATGTTTGTATTTGAAATTATTGATTCTTCTTTGGACAGGGTAACATTTACCCCTTATGTAAGTTGTCTTTTCTTACTTTATGTGTAATTTTGGGGAATAACTAAGCATCTTTTCATCCCCTATTTATTGATTACATTATTGATTGCTCTCATTGACTCTGGTGCTTTCTAATACTCATAGTAAGATCTGACATACATCTTGCTTTTAAGTGACTTTTATGTCAGGAGTTACAACAATGCCATAGCTTTTTTTTTTTTCATGTTTAAAGAAAATCAATACTGATTTCCACCTTTTTAACCAGAATTGAGAGTTTTGGGGCCATGGTAGTTGAGCCTTTCAAGGACTTTAGTTCTATGTAGCCAGTGTTTCTTAACTTCTTTATTTGGAACAGTTATGTTCTACAGGGGGTCTTGCCCTTAATTCAGTTTCTTTTGGCCCAGTAAGTCTTGAAATTTGTGTACTTGATATAAATATCACAATGCCTTAGCTTTTTCCAAGTAATTTGCCCTGTTGTCAGCCAGTATTTTGAATTGTATCTTAATGTTTCAATTTGTAAGAGTCACTAAAGCACTTAAGGCTATTTCGTTCTATCCTTTCAGGATATAGGGTAGCAGGGGTGCATCAAGACTCACATCTTCAAAATTTTGTTAATTGTACTGACTGGTCTATGTGGTCCTTCGCTACTTCATTAAGATGTATGGTATATAAAGTGAAATCCAAAACTAAGTAGGCATGGGATTCAAGTTTTGTTTTCTGATACTTGTGGGGGGCCGCTCCCACATACTCCATTACAAGATGGCGCTGACATCTGACAGCACCACCGTAATCAAGCCAGTGCACATGTGCATAGTAACTTTCCATCCCTTGCTCTCTGCCTCTCCCGTGGCGTCATACGGGCTGCAGCCAGTCAGAGTTTGACACGTCCGAGGCGAGGACTGTTAAGCTATATAAGGGCTGGGTTTTTGTCCCTTGGGGTCTCCACTCTGTAAGCTTATGCTCTCCCTCTCAAGACACATAAAGCTTTTCTGCAGAAGGATCCTGAGTGTGCCTCGTCGTTCTTGCTGGTGAGACGGTAGCGCGGGACAACTGGTGCCGAAAGATACTGGAGAGTTTCTAACTTGGAATACTTCAAGTCTGTGGTAACAGATAGTAGGCCTGAGAAAAACTTTAATTATATTTGGTTCCTGTAGCAGTAAAATATATTGAACACTTAAGATTTAGTATCAACAAATAAAGATGTATGGGAATATAAATGAACGCTTCTAGGTGCTAACTAAGATTCAAATGTCTACACATACAGTAGACTCTAAATGGGAAAGCCAGGATTCAAACTGAGGCTTGTCTCTAGAATTTTCTCAGTTTACCATTAAACCTTGCCAGAATTACTAAGCTTCTAGAATCTATTTAATATTTATTAGTTGATTGTAAAATGCAGGTGGAATTAATTGTGTGAATTAAATTTGAAATGGTACATATACCGCAAAGATAAATCTTACCATGATCATCTCATTATGGACCCAGGAGTTTGGTCTTTGTACAAGTTCACTTCGACACATCTGATAAAGCTGTACTGTTCAACATTTTCATTAACATCTGAAATTTAACTCCATGATATTATTAACTTGCATCTCTTTCTTCCTTTCTACTTTCCTTTCTCTTTCATTTTCTCCTCCCCTCCCTTCTTCCCTTTCCTTCTCTCTTCTTTTCCCACTCTTTTCTTCCCTCTCCTCTCCTTTCCCCTAGCTCTATTCTTTTGTCGTAGGGCTCAGTGTTTAACTTATTTTTGCTTTTAAACTTCTTGAAGTCTTGTACCTCAACCTACTGAATGCCAGGATTGTGGTCCTGTGGCTATGTTTCATTTCTTCAGAGATGGACAAAGCTCAGTTGTTGATTTGAAATTACCCTTTACAGATTTTATGTGTATGTGGTGTAAATTTGCAGTCTTTTAGAAGTTTTTTTCTTCTAAAACTATTTATTAGCTGGGTGTAGTGGCATATGCATTTAATTTTAGCACTCAAAAATCAAAAGCAGTTGTATATTTTTGAGTTCAAAACCAATTAGAACTACATAGTAAGACCTTGTCCCCAAAATAATTCTATTTATTATTGTTGTTGTTTGTATGTGATGTGTATATGTGTTGAGAGCTGACACTCATGCCCTGGAGCTCATATAAAATTCAGAGGACACCTTTGTGGAGTGGATTCTCTCCTTCATTTAAATTGATTCCAGGAATTGATCTCAGGTCACCAGGCTGTCATGTTTGGAGAGTGAACACTTTTATCTAGTAAGTCATCTCTAGCCCCCTTTTTTTGTTTGTTTGGTTAGTTTACATAAATACCAGTAATGTCCTTATCCAAGTGTTTTAATCCTCTTTGAAATAAAGACATGAATATTGAAATGAATACATCTGAACACATCTCTCAAGTTTCATATGTATGTGTGTGTGTACACATGTGTATGTACACACACACATACACATTTAGAAGTTAGTGTAAAAGCCTGGTGAAACATCAAAATGTAATGAATTGGTTCCTAGGTGATAATTTTTGTTATAGTCAGCAAAATATGAGCACATGTACGTATAATGATCAATTAGGTATAGATTACTTATTCTTTTTTATTTTTGTATTTTTTAAAAAGAAAACAAACTTATCCTTTTTCATTATACATACCAAATCCAAGTTCCCACTCCCTCCCCTTCTCCCATCTCTTCCACATAGCTCCCTACCCCACCCCATCCACTCCTCAGAGAGGGTAAGGCACATTGCCTTAGGGAACATCCAAGGCCCTCCCTGCTGCTATATCTTGGTTGAACAAGGTATCTATGCAAAGGGAATAGGTTCCCCAAAAGCCAGTACAAGCAGTGGGGATAAATCCTGGTGCCACTGCCAGTGGTCCTGCAGTCTGCCCCAGCCATGCAACTGTCAGCCACATTCAGAGGGACTAGTTTGGTCCTATGCTTGTTCCTTCCCAGTTCTGCTGAAGTTGGTGAGCTCCCATTAGCTCAGGTAGATTGTTTCAGTGGACATTGGGAGCTGAGGGTCTCTGCCTCTGTTTCTATCAGTTGCTGGATAAAGAAAGGTTCTATGGTGATATTTAGGATATTCATTAGTCTGACTACAGGGCAAGGGTACTTCGGACCCCCTCTGCTCTATTGCTTAGGCTCTTAGCTGGGATCATCCTTGTGAATTCCTGGGAATTTCTCTAGAGCCAGGATTCTTTTTGTTTTTAATGATTTATTTAGCTTTATTATGTTCGTTGGTGTGAAGGTGTCAGATCTCGTGGAACTGCATTTTCAGACAGTTGTGAGCTGCCATGTGGGTACTGGGAATCGAACCCAGGTCCTCTGGAAGAGCAGTCAGTGCTCTTAACCATTGAGCCATCTCTCCAGCCCCTAGAGCCAGGATTCTTGCTAACCCCATAATGGCTCTCTCAATCAAGATATCTCATTCCTTGCTCTCATATCTGTCCTTCTTCCATCTTGCCTATTCTATTCCCTCAAGTTCTCCTCAACCCTCCCCTTACCACCTCTTCTTCCCTATCCACCCTCCCTTCTTCCCCCACCCCATCCTCCCATTTTGTCATGCTTATTCTTTTTTGGGCACCTATTCAGTATACATTATTCTGGATTTCATAAGGACATTTTGTAGACATACTACTGTACCTGACCGTGTCCTCCCAACACACATATAACCTCATACCCTGCCATTAGTCCCCTTCATTCTCCTAAACAATTTCACTTGTTTCCATGTCATACACACATACATGATTTTGTATATGTACATATAATCTACAACTCTGTAAATGAGAGAGACCGTGATATTTTCTCTGAGTCTGATTTGATTTGTTTAGCACAATAATCTCCAAGTGCTTCCATTTCCCTGCAAATGGCACTTGTGCTTCTTCATAGCTAGATAAAATTCCACTGTAAATGTACATAGCATCTCCTTCCTCTGTTGTCCATTCCTCTGACAGACAGGTTGATTGCAGAATTTACCTATTATGAATAGTGATGCATCATACACCATGTACATGTATTTCTGTGGTGCTGACTGGAAATTCTTGCAGTAAATGCCTGGGTCATATAATAGATCTAATATTTGTCTGATTTTCATGGTGGCTGAATTAACTTTACCTTCGCAGTGAGTAAGAGTTCCCTTTTGTCTGCATCCCCACCAGCATGTATTGTTCTTTTAAAAATGAGTGAAGGTCTGACTGAGGGAAGGGATGGGGTCTCGGGGTAGTTTTATTTTATATTTCTCTGATGTCTACTGATACTGAACAGTTTTTTTCACATTTATTGGCCATTTTGAATTTCATCTTTTTTTTTTTTTTTTTTTTTTTTAATTTTCGAGACAGGGTTTCTCTGCTGCTTTTTGATTCCTGTCCTGGAACTAGCTCTTGTAGACCAGGCTGGCCTTGAACTCACAGAGATCCGCCTGCCTCTGCCTCCAGAGTGCTGGGATTAAAGGCACGTGCCACCACCGCCCGGCCTTGTATTTCATCTTTTAAGAACTCTTGGTTTACTTCATTAGCATGGCTGGACTTTGACTCCAGTGTGAGCTTTTGGGGAGGGTTCAAATCTACTTTTTTTTTTTCCATTAAAGATATACACTTGTCCAGGTATTTACTGAGAAGGCCATCCTGTGAGGGAGTTTTTTGTGTTTGTTTGTTTGTTTTAATTTGAGTTAGATATATAGCAATAGAACATATCCATATGAGCATCATTTCTGGATTCTAAGGTACTGGTACTGTGGAAATAGGATAAGCAAATGAACAAGGAAGGCTGTACCCAGGTAAATAGCACTGTGTCTTTGTTCTGCCGAGGATGTGCTTCCATTGAAACAGGAGGAGAGGTGGGGAACAAGTTACCAGCTTGGCTCTGAGAAAATGCAGGAGTTCCGCTTCTGTTTAATTTACAGGTCCTGAAAATTAGGTAGGCCTAAGGGGAATGTTTGTGACCTTTCCATGCAAGGCACCTCTCCAGCAATTTGTGCATCTACCCGAAGGATTTTCTTTTCCTTCTTTTCTTCTCTTTTTTTCTTTTTTCTTTTTCCTTTTCTTTATTTCTTTTTTTTTTTGTGCATGTGGACATTTAATTATTTCAGTATTAATTTTTGGAAAACTGTTATTTCTTCAGTGAACTGTT
Organism: Microtus agrestis; assembly: GCA_902806775.1. Lineage (NCBI taxonomy): Eukaryota > Metazoa > Chordata > Mammalia > Rodentia > Cricetidae > Microtus > Microtus agrestis. The sequence goes on along the minus strand of CADCXT010001418.1, from coordinate 4,765 downwards.
TTACTCCTGCAGTAAATGTCCTATAACCCATGCTATAATTATGATAGAGGGAATTGCTTCAGAATAGTTGAGTTACTCTTGCCAGAGAAAGGATTTAGTAGTTGCTAGGTACTTAAAAATGCATTAAAATACAATGGTAGAAGATATTTGTAACTCCTTTTTGAAAAAAAAAGACTATGGATTACATATTGTAAAATCAGTGCGTTAAACATTAAAATTATATTTCAAATGTAATCATATTGTATATTCTTTTAGATCATGTACCTATTAAATACATGTCCTGTTTCTTCAACATACTTTCTATCAATTGTGGCTATTTCCTCTCAGATTAAAACTCTTCCTTTATCTGAAATTCTGTAAAAGGAGATATGTTCCTTTTTATTAGGATAGTTTATGATAGGTTGTTATAATAGCTTTAGGATTATACTTCTTGTATGATCCCCAGCACGCAATAATGACAAGTTAGGAATGCCATAAGAATTAGGAATACAGAATTGGTCAGTAGTCGAATACAGATTGTTTTGTCAGGGAATCAGCCCTTTCTTGTGGCATTTGGATATGACCCAGACAATCCAACTGACATCCATTGGTGTTTTTTATAGTAGTAGGAGTGTCCTAAATCTGCAACAGCCTCAGTCCGAGTCTATGTTCTATTCATTGAGCCTCTGCCTATTTTCAGTTCAGCAGAATGCATGCTGTGGCTGAAATAGCCCTGTATCAGACAGTGACATGCTTTAGCTTAGAGTCAGGACTGGACAGTTATGACCTGTAATTTCATAGTTATAAAAATGGTAGCAACTAGCCTTTTGCAACAGCAAGTCTAGACTGCAAGGCTAGGTTCCTGTGTTTCAAATTTTAAGTGGCAGCAGGCTTTCTTAAGCTCTCTTTAAACATTTTTTAAAACTTATTTATTAATTATATATACAGGCATATAATTATGTGTGCCTTCAGACCAGAAGAGGGCACTAGATCTCATTATTGATGGTTGTGAGTCACCATGTGGTTTCTGGGAATTGAACTCAAGACCTGTGGAAGAGCAGTCAGTGCTCTTAACCTCTGAGCCATCTCACCAGCCCTTTAAAAATGTTTTTCAATGACATTTATTTAGGTGTGTGCATATGCACCAACCACAGCATATATGTGGAGGTCAGAGGACACCTTACAAGAGACCACTCTCCTTCTATTATACGACTCTCAGAGATTGTATTTGGTTTGTTAGACTTTTCTGCTGAGCCATCATACCTCCCAACTTAAACTCTTTCAGTCTTACCAACCTAGAGTCCATGTTGACCCCTGCAAAAATATGTGCATCAGGTTGGAAAATCATCTGCTTCTAAGGGTCATGCACTTCATTTCAGAAGAGCTTATTAGCAGCTTGGTTTTTAAGACTTTTAAAAGTAGGGCCAGCAAGATGGCTCAGCAGGTAAATGTGCTTGCCTCCCAGCCTGATGACCTGAGTTGAGTCTTTGTGATCCATATGGTATAAGGAGAGAACAGACACCCCATCACCCAGGGGTTGCCCTCTGACCTCCATATGTGCCCACACTCATTTACTCATGCAGACATACCCAAATAAATGAATATTAAAAGAAACACAAAATTCCACCCAACTATAAAGGTATATTGATACCTAGAGATTGTTTCTCATTTTGCTTAACTTCTTACAGATCCCAATAGGCAAAAATCACTGAGCTTAACCCTTTTTAGTTAAGTGTTTACATTTCATCTGCTTATCAGCAACCAAAGGAAGTTTTGTTTGTCTCTTCTGCTCAGCCTCTCCTGATTAGGATGATCCCTTAGCATTTATGGGGTTACAACTATATAAAGGTTTACATCTGCTTTACCTTACAGGTAGATGCAATAATCACCAAATACAAAACAATTTTATAAAATTTCCTTTCCTCATTGCAAATTTGTTGAACTCTCTAGCAGTAACATTTGTACTTACAGGTTAGCAGTCCACCTACAGAGATGAGGCATGGCTTAAATCTGTATCCTGGCTGGTTCACAAAGGGGGTGGAGGTGGATGGCACAGCATCATCTAGAATCCAGAAACTTTTTGTGCTAAGTTTATCCAAAGCTTTACTTTGGCTCTGGGATTTGATTTACCCTTTTCTCTCTTTATTGGCCACTTTTGGGAACAAGTGGACTCTATCCCACTTCTGCAGGATAAAACAAAAAATCAAGTTCTCCAACTTTAATGATTCAGACTCACAGCACTCAGCATGTTATTCAAAGCTAAAATTGATTATAGCAGAGATTCAAAGCAGAATTAGAAAAGAAAAGTAGTATGTATATGGGGTGAATTCCATAGGAACACATAAGCACAAACTTTTTGGAATCTTCTACCTTTGGCATGGCATAAGAGTATTAATTCCTCTAGCGTTGAGTTGTGACAACATTTGTGAAATGAACCCTACCAAGAAAATGCATCAGAGATTCATTTCTTTTGGTGTTGCTATTATAAATGATACTTTAAAAAAAAAACTCAGGCTCAGAGACTAGGGAAATGGTTCAGTTGGTAACATGCCTGCTGAGCAAGGCTCCCTAGAATACATGTGAAAATTGGACATGGCTGTGCATATATGCAACCCTTGAATTCTGGGAGGCAAAGCTGGTTCCTGGAGTACACTGGCTAGCAAGCCTAGCTGAATCAGTAAGCTCCAGTTTAGTGAGGCTGTATCTCAGAAAACTAGAGTAGAGAACAATCAAGAAAGACATGCAGCATTATAATCTGGCTCGTGCATGCATCTGCAGCATGTGCACCAGACTGCCTATGTACATAAGCTAATATGAACACACCATGCTCATTTTTTAAATGATTTTTATTGAGCTCTACATTTTTCTCTGCTTCCCTTCCTGCCTCTCCCCTGCCCCCTTCAATCCTCACCCAAGGTCTCCATGCTCCCAATTTACTCAGGAGGTCTTGTCTTTTTCTACTTCCCATGTAGATTAAATCTATGTAAGTCTCTCTTAGGGTCCTCATTGTTGTCTAAGTTCTCTGGGATTGTGGTTTGTAGGCTGGCTTTCTTTGCTTTATATTTAAAAACCACTTATGAGTGAGTACATTGATAATTGTCTTTCTGTGTCTGGATTACCTCACTCAAAATGATGTTTTCTAGCTTCATCCATTTTCAAGCTGTAGTTATTTTTTTCTGCTGTGTAATACTCCATTGTGTTAAATGTATCACATTTTTCTTATCCATTCTTGGTTTGAGGGGCATTTAGGTTGTTTCCAGGTTCTGCCTATGACAAACAAAGCTGCTATGAACATAGTTGAGCATATGTCCTTGTGGCACAATTAAGCATCCTTTGGATATATACCCAAAAGTGGTATTACTGGGTTTTGAGGAAGGTTGTTTTCTAATTTTCTGAGAAATTGCCACACTGACATCCAATGGGGCTGTACCAGCTTGCATTCCCACCAGCAATGCAGAAGTGTTCCCTTTTCCCACAACCTCTCCAGCATAAGTTGTCATCAGTGTTTTTGATCGTGGCCATTCTTACAGGTGTAAGATGGAATCTCAGAGTTGTTTTGATTTGCATTGCCCTGATGACTAAGGATGTTGAACATTTCCTTAAGTGTCTTTCAGCCATTTTAGATTCCTCTGTTGAGAGTTCTCTGTTTAGGTCTGTACTCCGGTTTTTTTTTTATTGGTTTATGTGTTCTTTTGCCTCCCAGAATTCAAGGGTTGCTTATAGGCACAGCCATGTCCAACTTTTACATGTATTCTAGGGAGCCTTACTCAACAGGTATGTTACTAGCTGAGCTATTTCCCCAGCCCCTAAGCATTTGATTTTTTTAAGTACCATTTATAATAGCATCATCAAAAATGTGCTATAAATCCAATTTATATATTTATGTAGTAGTACATGTTACATAGAAAATATTACTTAAAGGTTTTGATTAAAACAAAGAATGATTACTTCAGGCAATAGCTATGCCTGTGAAGAAGAAAAAGGACATAACTGGCAAAGTTCTTGTCAGGACTTCTGAGGATAATCTGAATGGCATGAGCTAAACCTTTAAATGATGTGTTTATGCACTCAGGTTTATTGATCACATTTTAAAAATGAAACAGTCCTGAAAATAACAAAGCCACAAAAAAGCTTTTTGATACCATTATGACTTTCAGCATGAGTAACAGTAATATTTAATGCATATTTGGAGTATTATTGATTATTTTAAAATGAATATTTTTTTAATTTTATAACTAAAGTACTCCCAAGATATCATTGCTTTGTTAGGAGAGAGAGAGAGAGAGAGGGAGAGAGGGAGAGAGGGAGAGAGAGAGAGAGTAAAATACAGTTCTGGAAAAGTTTATGAACGTGGAAGTCACAAAATGAACCCATACAAGTTCAGAATTATGAATAATAAAGGGTTATTTATTTAGGGGAGACTTACATATCACTGTCCTAGATAACAGTCCTTGCAGAAGGGGAATAGGAACAGATCTAGCAGCCCGAAGCAAGAGCCAGAAGCAAGAGAGCGAGCACACAGTTTACAGCTGCATTTATTGTATAAGAGACCACACCCAAAGGGGCTGGTATCTTAAAGGCTATTGGCTGAAGGAGAGGAAGGAGCTCCCACAGCATTGTCTCTTAAATGCTATTGACTGAAGGAGCAGAATATGCTGTGGGACATTTCCACAGCATCTCCCCCTTTTGTTTAAATAAGAGAGTTCCAAACCCAATACAAAACTATATACACTAAGAACAGATATCAAGTATAAGATTAGAATTACAACCAGCATATTAATTAAAG
>CADCXT010001417.1:0-61472 GCA_902806775.1 Microtus agrestis | reverse complement strand
TGATGGAAGAATGGACAACTGTGATGGCACAATGGAGCACTATGATGGAACAATGAAGGACTGTTGATGTGGGAGTGTCATATATCAATCTGTTGATTTCATTGGCTAAGCAATAAATAAACTGCTTGGTCCCATTGGTTTAGAACATAGGTGGGTGGAGTAAACAGAAGAAAATGCTGAGCGGAAGAGGGAAGAGAGGGCAGAAAGCATGCAGCTCCGCTCAGGCGCCAGAAGCCTCAGAGAGAGACACCATACTCCTGTCTAGCGGGCAGACGGGGATAGCTCTTCTCTCCTGAGACACACGCGATGAAGCTCCTCATCGACCCAAGATGGACATAGGCTAGAATCTCCCGGTAAGCGCACCTTAGGGTGCTTATACACATTATTAGAAATGGGCTAGTCCAGGTGCGAGAGTTAGCCTAGAAGAGTCATGATAGAAATGGACCAAGCAGTACTTAAATGAATACAGTATGTGTGTTGTTATTTCGGGCATAAGCTAGCCACGTGGAAGCGGCTGGGGTGTTGGGGACGCAGCCCCGCCGCTCCTATTTCAACAGATGGCTGCCCAACGTGGGGCTAACTGAATCCACAGAAAGTCTGAAAAAGCTTGGGAAAGAGTAAAGCATGTTTGTTTTCTTGGTAGCAGCAGTTTCTTGGGTCTGCTCTGCTTGCTAGAGCTCTCATCTAAGAGAGGCTTCCTGACTCAGCTTCAGCTGCAAAACCCTGCAGCTCTTAAGAGGTCCTGCCAGGAAACATTTAAATGGTGTTGATAAAAGCGGACTGAATGCTTGTTTGTTTTCAGCAGTAGCAGGAAAAAAGCTGCGCCGTTTTAAAATGCCGGCTTTCTGGGCTGTCCTGCTAGGGAAAACTCTGACTATTTTACTCAGGCGATTTGTGCGGTTTACAAGCACAGGCTGCCGAAGTTCGATTGCTGGCAGGGACCTTTAAACACTATAGAGTTGTGGCACTGAAGGCGGCTCTGGCCGGTACCTCAGCCACAAGGTTGGAATGGCGGAAAGCTAAGGAATGGACTGGATCTAGCTGTCAAAGCCACGGCTTTAGTCCTACTGATTTTGCTTGGTAAATTAAAGGCTCGTGTGGTCAGAAAAAGAGAGATATACAGTAAAGAGAGATTCAAAGACAAAGAAAATTTCTAAATGATTTACAGTGTGTTGAAAATATATGCAGACTAAAAGTTGAAGTTCATAAAGTAAAAAACAATTAAAAAGAAAAAAGAGAAGTTGGTTATGGTAGTACACGCCTTTAATCCCAACACTTGGGAGGCAGAGGGAGATTGACCTCTGTGACTTCAAGGTGTGGTAGAACATGCCTTTAATCTCAGTGCCTAGAAGGCAGGAGACAAACAGATCTCTGTGAGTTCAAGGTGTAGTAACATACACCTCACCTTTAATCCCAGTGCCTGGGAGGCAGAAACAGGCGGATCTCTGAGAGTTCAAAGACAGCCTGGTCTACAGAATTATTCCAGGACAATGATACAGAGAATATAAAATAAAAGTAAAAATAAATGAAATAGAGGTTAAAATAAAGTGTACAAAGATGGAAAATATACAGAGAATCTTGATACTGTATGCAATTATGCTCTCTTTGAATTGTTTGAATGCTGAGGAAGGAGCAAAAGCTACTAAAAGATGTTTGTTTATAAATACTGCTGAACTAATTCAACATAGATATTTTGGAAATGCCTTGACTTTGCAATTTGGATCTAAGGACATGATACTTTGGAAAGGAGTTTCTTGTTTTGTTTTCACAGAGGATGAGACCCTGTTCATTTCTTCTATCCGAATATGGTATGATGGACCACGCCCTCCTGAAGGGTTGCTGTGAACATCTTCAGAAAATTGCTTCGCTCAACTGCCAACTGAGATGAAACTAGCACACAGGTTATACCATGAAAGACCTAATTAACAACGCCCCCATTCAGCAGGAAGCAGTTTGGAGAGAAAAAACTGCGCCCATGTTCCCAAATATGGTTTATAAATGTTCTTTTACATTTAAAGGGGGATATGATACATGTATGAATAATTTGCATTGATATGGATTTTGCTTTAGTGATTTAAATTTAAGGTCAATTTTGTTATATGTATAGGAATTTCTGATATTGATTAAGGTATTGTGATTGTGTAGTTCACTTAAAAATGTAATGTATATAGGTTGTTAATAGATAATCATAATAGTCAAGTTTGTAGTCATGTTAGTTAAGATTTTCTAGATGTGCATAGATAAATTTTAGATAGACATTATTCATATCTTTCAAAGATTATAGAATACGGCATTTTAAATGTTTTAATAACTTAGGACTTTTCATGACAATGAGACACTCTGCTCCTGGCAGCACCAATCTGCTTTGAGAGGAAGATGGGCATCGAAGAGGATTCTAATGGAGTTTGATAGCCATTTGGGCAAGAAACTGCTCTTGCCTGAACTATTGCATAAACTGGACACAGAGAACCCGCAGAGAGAGGACTACTGAACTTGCCTAAAGGTGAGATGATCTTTGGGGTTCCTGATTCATGAAGGAGTCTGCAAGACTTGTTTTTGATTTTTTTATTTTGATTCTTTTTGTTTTTTGTCTTTTAAATTATATGTGTGTTTAAAAAAAATATGAATACCCAAGCGATAGAGGGACACTGGAATTTAGGGAAGTTTTTTTGTTTTTTGTGTTTTCTTTATTTTTTAGTTTTTTTAAATTTTTTTATTTTTTTTCTTTTTTTTTTTTTTTTTATTTTTTTTTTTTTTTAAATGGAAAGGGGAAGTGGGATGGGGGTTTGTTATTTTTTTGTTTTTTTTGTTTAATTAAAAAAAATAAATTTAGGTCCCTTTGGTTTAGAATTAGGGAGAAAGAGGGAAGGAAAAAAAAAAAGAAAAGGAAGAGGAAGAGAGGGAAGAAAAAAAGCATGCACCCCCGCTGGGGTCCCCAAAGAGAAAAACCAACACCTCCTGTCGGGGTGGGGGGGGGGGGATTTTCCCCTTCTTCAAAACGCGAAGGATATTTATCCCCATTTAAAGCGAAGATGGACGAAGACTAGTTTCTCGCGAAAGGGGGGGCAGGGGGGTGATAAACATTATTAGAAATGGGCTATTCGGGGGGGGGTTAAGCCAAAAAAAAATCATAAAAAAAAAGAACAAAAAGAACTTAAAAAAAAAAATTTATGGGGTTTTTATTTTTGGGATAAACTTATGCGTGGAGGGGGGCGGGGGTTGTGGGGGAGCCGCCCCCCGCCCCCTTTTTTCAACAGACTGTGATGGCACAATGGAGCACTATGACAGAACATTGGAGCACTGTGACAGAACTGTGATGTCACAATGGAGCACTGTGATGGAACAATGGAGCACTATGATTGAACAATGGAGCATTGTGACAAAACAATGGAGCCCTATGGCAGAAAAATGGGGCACTTTGATGCCACAATGGAGCACTGTGATGGCACAATAGAGCACTATGACAGAATAGAGCACTGTGAAGGCACAATGGAGCACTGTGATGGCACAATGGAGCACTGTGATTGAAGAATGGAGAACTGTGACAAAACAATGGAGCACTATGACAGAACAAGGGACCAATATGTTGGAACAATGGAACACTGTGATGGAACAATGGAGCACTGTGATGGCACAATAGAGCACTGTGACAGAACAATGGAGCACTGTGATGGAACAATGGAGCACTGTGATTGCACAAAGGAGCACTGTGATGGAGCAATGGAGCATTTTTACAAAACAATGGATCACTATGACAGAACAATGGAGCACTATGATGGCACAACGGAGCACTGTGATGGAACAATGGAGCACTATCACAGAACAATGGAGCACTGTGATGGCACAATGGAGCACTGTGATGGAAAAATGGAGCACTATGACAGAACAATGGAGCACTATGATGGCACAATGGAGCACTGTGATGGCAAAATGGAGCACTGTGATGGCACAATGGAGCACTGTGATGGAACAATGTAGCACTTTGATGGCATAATAGAGCACTGTGACAGAAAAATGGAGCACTGTGATGGGGCAATGGAGCATTGTGACGGCACAATTGAGAACTGTGATGGAACAATGGAGCACTGTGATGGCACAATGGAGCACTGTGATGGCACAATGGAGCACTGCGTTGGAACAATGGAGCATTGTGACAAAACAATGGCGCACTATGACAGAACAATGGAGCACTCTGATGGCACAATCGAACACTGTGACAGAACAATGGTGTACTGTGATGGAACAATTGAGCACTGTGACGAAGCAATGGAACACTGTGACAGAACAATGGAGCACTGTGATGGCACAATGGAGCACTGTGATGGCACAATGGAGCACTGTGATGGAACAATGGAGCACTGTGTCAAAACAATGGAGCTCTATGACAGAACAAGGGACCATTATGATGGAACAATGGAACACTGTGATGGAACAATGGAGCACTGTTATGGCACAATAGAGCACTGTGACAGAACAGTGGAGCACTGTGATGGCAAAATGGAGTACTGTGATGGAACAATGGAGCATTGTGACAAAACAATGGAGCACTATGACAGAACAATGGAGCAATGTGATGTCACAATGGAGCACTATGATGGAACAATGGAGCAGTATGATGGAACAATGGAACACTGTGACGGCACAATGGAGTACTGTGACGGAAAAAGGGGGAGTGTGATGGCACTAAGGAGCACTATGACAGAACAATGGAGCACTGTGAAGAACAATGGAGCACTGTGACGAAGCAATGGAACACTGTGACAGAACAATGGAGCACTGTGATGGCAAAATTGAGCAATGTGACAGAACAATGGAGCACTGTGTTGGAACAATGGAGCACTGTGATGGCACAATGGAGCACTGTGATGGAACAATGGAGCATTGTTACAAAACAATGGATCACTATGACAGAACAATGGAGTACTGTGATGGCTCCATGGAGCACTATGATGGAACAATGGAGCACTAAGATGGAACAATGGAACACTGTGACGGCACAATGGAGTACTGTGATGGAACAAAGGGGCAGTGTGATGGCACTAAGGAGCACTATGACAGAACAATGGAGCACTATGACGGAACAATGGAGCACTGTGACGGCACAATGGAGCACTGACGAAACAATGGCGCACTGTGACAGTATAATAGAGCACTGTGATGGCACAATGGAGCACTATGACAGAACAATAGAGCACTGTGATGGCACAATGGAGCACTGTGATGGAATAATGGAGCACTGTGATGGCACAATGGAGTACTGTGACGGAACAATGGGGCACTGTGATGGCACAATAGAGCAGTATGACAGAACAATGGAGCACTGTGATGGCACAATGGAGCAGTATGACAGAACAGTGGAGCACTGTGATGGCACAATGGAGCACTATGATGGCACAATGGAGCACTATGATGGAACAATTGAGTACTGTGAGAAAACAATGGAGCACTATGACAGAAAATGGAGCACTGTGATGGTACAATGGAGCACTGTGAGAGAACAATGGTGCACTGTGATGGAACAATGGAGCACTGTGACGAAACAATGGAGCACTTTGACAGAACAATGGAGCACTATGAAGGCACAACGGAGCACTGTGATGGAACAATGGAGCACTATCACAGAACAATGGAGCACTGTGATGGCACAATGGAGCACTGTGGTGGAACAATGGAGCACTGTGACAAAACAATGGAGCACTATGACAGAACAATGGAGCACTGTGATGGCAAAATGGAGCACTGTGATGGCACAATGGACCACTGGGATGGAACAATGTAGCACTTTGATGGCATAATAGAGCACTGTGACAGAACAATGGAGCACTGTGATGGGGCAATGGAGCATTGTGATGGCACAATGGAGCACTGTGATGGAACAACGGAGCACTGTGATTGCACAATGGAGCACTGTGATGGCACAATGGAGGACTGTGTTGGAACAATGGAGCATTGTGACAAAACAATGGCGCAGTATTACAGAACAATAGAGCACTGTGCTGGCACAATCGAGCACTGTGACAGAACAATGGTGTACTCTGATGGAACAATTGAGCACTGTGACAAAACAATGGAGCACTGTGACAGAATAATGGAGCACTGTGCTGGTATAATTGAGCACTATGACAGAAAAATGGAGCACTGTGATGGCACAATGGAGCACTGTGATGGAACAATGGAGCACTGTGATGGCACAATGGAGCACTGTGATGGAACAATGGAGCATTGTCATGAAAACAATGGAGCACTATGACAGAACAATGGAGCACTGTGATGGGGCAAAGGAGCATTGTGATGGCACAATGGAGAACTGTGATGGAACAATGGAGCACTGTGACAGAACAATGGAGCACTGTGATGGCACAATGGAGCACTGTGATGGAACAATGGAGCACTGTGACAAAACAATGGAACACTGTGACAGAACAAGGGACCACTATGATGGAACATTGGAACACTGTGATGGAACAATGGAGCACTGTGATGGCACAATAGAGCACTGTGACAGAACAATGGAGCACTGTGATGGCACAATGGAGCACTGTGATGGAACAATGGAGCACTGTGACACAAAACAATGGAGCACTATGACAGAACAATGGAGCACTGTGATGGCACAATGGAGCACTATGATGGAACAATGGAGCACTGTGATGGCACAATGGATTACTGTGACGGAACAATGGGGCACTGTGATGGCACAATAGAGCACTATGACAGAACAATGGAGCACTGTGATGGCACAATGGAGCACTATGACAGAACAGTGGAGCACTGTGATGGCACAATGGAGCACTGTGATGGCACAATGGAGCACTATGATGGAACAATGGAGTACTGTGATGGCACAATGGAGCACTGTGATGGCACAATGAAGCACTATGATGGAACAATGGAGCACTGTGACAAAACAATGGAGCACTATGACAGAACAATGGAGCACTGTGATGGTACAATGGAGCACTGTGACAGAACAACGGAGCACTGTGATGGAACAATGGAGCACTGTGACGAAACAATGGAGCACTGTGACAGAACAATGGAGCATTATGATGGCACAATGGAGCACTGTGATGGAACAATGGAGCACTAAGAAAGAACAATGGAGCACTGTGTTGGCACAATGGAGCACTATGATGGAACAATGGAGCACTATGATGGAACAATGGAGCACTGTGATGGCACAATGGAGTACTGTGACGGAACAAAGGGGCAGTGTGATGGCACTAAGGAGCACTATGACAGAACAATGGAGCACTATGACGGAAAAATGGAGCACTGTGATGGCACAATGGAGCACTGTGTCGAAACAATGGAGCACTATGACAGTATAATAGAGCACTGTGATGGCACAATGCAGCACTATGACAGAACAATAGAGCACTGTGATGGCACAATGGAGCACTGTGATGGAACAATGGAGCACTGTGATGGCACAATGGATCAATGTGTTGGAACAATGGAGCATTGTGACAAAACAATGGAGCACTATGACAGAACAATGGAGCACTGTGATGGCACAATGGAGCACTATGATGGCACAATGGAGCACTGAGATGGAACAATGATGCACTGTGACAAAACAATGGAGATCTATGACAGAACAAGGGACCATTATGATGGAACAATGGAACACTGTGATGGAACAATGGAGCACTATGATGGCACAATAGACCACTGTGACAGAACAATGGAGCACTGTGATGGCACAATGGAGCACTGTGTTGGAACAATGGAGCACTGTGATGGCACAATGGAGCACTGTGGTGGCACAATGGAGCACTGTGATGGAACAATGGAGCACTTTGATGGCATAATAGAGCACTGTGACAGAACAATGGAGCACTGTGATGGGGCAATGGAGCATTGTGACGGCACAATTGAGAACTGTGATGGAACAATGGAGCACTGTGATGGCACAATGGAGCACTGTGATGGCACAATGGAGCACTGTGTTGGAACAATGGAGCATTGTGATGGCACAATAGAGCAGTATGACAGAACAATGGAGAACTGTGATGGCACAATGGAGCACTATGACCGAACAGTGGAGCACTGTGATGGCACAATGGAGCACTATGATGGCACAATGGAGCACTATGATTGAACAATTGAGTACTGTGAGAAAACAATGGAGCACTATGACAGAAAATGGAGCAGTATGATGGTACAATTGAGCACTGTGACAGAACAATGGTGCACTGTGATGGAACAATGGATCACTGTGACAAAACAATGGAACACTGTGACAGAACAAGGGACCATTATGATGGAACAATGGAACACTGTGATGGAACATTGGAGCACTGTGATGGCACAATAGAGCACTGTGACAGAACAATGGAGCACTGTGATGCCACAATGGAGCACAGTGATGGAACAATGGAGCATTGTCACAAAACAATGGAGCACTATGACAGAACAATGGAGCACTGTGATGGCACAATGGAGCACTATGATGGAACAATGGAGCACTGTGAAGGCAGAATGGATTACTGTGACGGAACAATGGGGCACTGTGATGGCACAGTAGAGCACTATGACAGAACAATGGAGCACTGTGATGGCACAATGGAGCACTATGACAGAACAGTGGAGCACTGTGCTGGCACAATGGAGCACTGTGATGGCACAATGAAGCACTATGATGGAACAATGGAGCACTGTGATGGCACAATGGAGCACTGTGATGGCACAATGAAGCACTATGATGGAAAAATTGAGTACTGTGGGAAAACAATGGAGCACTATGACAGAACAATAGAGCACTGTGATGGTACAATGGAGCACTATGACAGAACAATGGTGCACTGTGATGGAACATTGGAGCACTGTGACGAAACAATGGAGCACTGTGACAGAACAATGGAGCATTATGATGGCACAACGGAGCACTGTGATGGAACAATGGAGCACTAAGAAAGAACAATGGAGCACTGTGTTGGCACAATGGAGCACTATGATGGAACAATGGAACACTGTCACGGCACAATGGAGAACTGTGACAGAACAATGGGAGCACTGTGATGGCACAATGGAGCACTGTGATGGCAAAATAGAGCACTATGACAGAATAGAGCACTGTGAAGGCACAATGGAGCACTGTGATGGAAGAATGGAGAAGTGTGACAAAACAATGGAGCACTATGACAGAACAAAAGACCAATATGTTGGAACAATGGAACACTGTGATGGAACAATGGAGCACTGTGATGGCACAATAGAGCACTGTGACAGAACAATGGAGCACTGTGATGGAACAATGGAGAACTGTGATGGCACAATGGAGCACTGTGATGGAGCAATGGAGCATTTGAGCATAATGACATTACAAAACAATGGAGCACTATGACGGAACAATGGAGCACTGTGAAGTCACAATGGAGCACTGTGATGGCAAAATGGAGCACTGTGATGGCACACAATGGAGGACTGTGTTGGAACAATGGAGCATTGTGACAAAACAATGGCGCAGTATTACAGAACAATAGAGCACTGTGATGGCACAATCGAGCACTGTGACAGAACAATGGTGTACTCTGATGGAACAATTGAGCACTGTGACGAAACAATGGAGCACTGTGACAGTATAATAGAGCACTGTGCTGGCATAATTGAGCACTATGACAGAAAAATAGAGCACTGTGATGGCACAATGGAGCACTGTGATGGAACAATGGAGCACTGTGATGGCACAATGGAGCACTGTGATGGAACAATGGAGCATTGTCACAAAACAATGGAGCACTATGACAGAACAATGGAGCACTGTGATGGGGCAAAGGAGCATTGTGACGGCACAATTGAGAACTGTGATGGAACAACGGAGCACTGTGACAGAACAATGGAGCACTGTGATGGCACAATGGAGCACTGTGATGGAACAATGGAGCACTGTAACAAAACAATGGAACACTGTGACAGAACAAGGGACCATTATGATGGAACATTGGAACACTGTGATGGAACAATGGAGCCCTGTGATGGCACAATAGAGCACTGTGACAGAACAATGGAGCACTGTGATGGCACAATGGAGCACTGTGATGGAACAATGGAGCATTGTCACAAAACAATGGAGCACTATGACAGAACAATGGAGCACTGTGATGGCACAATGGAGCACTATGATGGAACAATGGAGCACTGTGACGGCACAATGGATTACTGTGACGGAACAATGGGGCACTGTGATGGCACAATAGAGCACTATGACAGAACAATGGAGCACTGTGATGGCACAATGGAGCACTATGACAGAACAGTGGAGCACTGTGATGGCACAATGGAGCACTGTGATGGCACAATGAAGCACTATGATGGAACAATGGAGTACTGTGATGGCACAATGGAGCACTGTGATGGCACAATGAAGCACTATGATGGATCAATTGCGTACTGTGAGAAAACAATGGAGCACTATGACAGAACAATAGAGCACTGTGATGGTACAATGGAGCACTGTGACAGAACAACAGTGCACTGTGATGGAACAATGGAGCACTGTGACGAAACAATGGAGCACTGTGACAGAACAATGGAGCATTATGATGGCACAATGGAGCACTGTGATGGAACAATGGAGCACTAAGAAAGAACAATGGAGCACTGTGTTGGCACAATGGAGCACTATGATGGAATAATGGAGCACTATGATGGAACAATGGAACACTGTGACGGCACAATTGAGTACTGTGACGGAACAAAGGGGCAGTGTGATGGCACTAAGGAGCACTATGAGAGAACAATGGAGCACTATGACGGAAAAATGGAGCACTGTGATGGCACAATGGAGCACTGTGACGAAACAATGGAGCACTATGACAGTATAATAGAGCACTGTGATGGCACAATGCAGCACTATGACAGAACAATAGAGCACTGTGATGGCACAATGGAGCACTGTGATGGAACAATGGAGCATTGTGACAAAACAATGGAGCACTATGACAGAACAATGGAGCACTGTGATGGCACAATGGAGCACTATGATGGCACAATGGAGCACTGAGATGGAACAATGATGCACTGTGACAAAACAATGGAGCTCTATGACAGAACAAGGGACCATTATGATGGAACAATGGAACACTGTGATGGAACAATGGAGCACTATGATGGCACAATAGAGCACTGTGACAGAACAATGGAGCACTGTGATGGCACAATGGAGCACTGTGTTGGAACAATGGAGCACTGTGATGGCACAATGGAGCACTGTGGTGGCACAATGGAGCACTGTGATGGAACAATGGAGCACTTTCATGGCATAATAGAGCACTGTGACAGAACAATGGAGCACTGTGATGGGGCAATGGAGCATTGTGACGGCACAATTGAGAACTGTGATGGAACAATGGAGCACTGTGATGGCACAATGGAGCACTGTGATGGCACAATGGAGCACTGTGTTGGAACAATGGAGCATTGTGATGGCACAATAGAGCAGTATGACAGAACAATGGAGAACTGTGATGGCACAATGGAGCAATATGACCGAACAAGTGGAGCACTGTGACGGCACAATGGAGCACTATGATGGCACAATGGAGCACTATGATTGAACAATTGAGTACTGTGAGAAAACAATGGAGCACTATGACAGAAAATGGAGCAGTATGATGGTACAATTGAGCACTGTGACAGAACAATGGTGCACTGTGACAAAACAATGGAACACTGTGACAGAACAAGGGACCATTATGATGGAACAATGGAACACTGTGATGGAACATTGGAGCACTGTGATGGCACAATAGAGCACTGTGACAGAACAATGGAGCACTGTGATGCCACAATGGAGCACAGTGATGGAACAATGGAGCATTGTCACAAAACAATGGAGCACTATGACAGAACAATGGAGCACTGTGATGGCACAATGGAGCACTATGATGGAACAATGGAGCACTGTGACGGCAGAATTGATTACTGTGACGGAACAATGGGGCACTGTGATGGCACAGTAGAGCACTATGACAGAACAATGGAGCACTGTGATGGCACAATGGAGCACTATGACAGAACAGTGGAGCACTGTGCTGGCACAATGGAGCACTGTGATGGCACAATGAAGCACTATGATGGAACAATGGAGCACTGTGATGGCACAATGGAGCACTGTGATGGCACAATGAAGCACTATGATGGAAAAATTGAGTACTGTGAGAAAACAATGGAGCACTATGACAGAACAATAGAGCACTGTGATGGTACAATGGAGCACTGTGACAGAACAATGGTGCACTGTGATGGAACATTGGAGCACTGTGACGAAACAATGGAGCACTGTGACAGAACAATGGAGCATTATGATGGCACAACGGAGCACTGTGATGGAACAATGGAGCACTAAGAAAGAACAATGGAGCACTGTGTTGGCACAATGGAGCACTATGATGGAACAATGGAACACTGTGACGGCACAATGGAGAACTGTGACAGAACAATGGGGCACTGTGATGGCACAATGGAGCACTGTGATGGCACAATAGAGCACTATGACAGAATAGAGCACTGTGAAGGCACAATGGAGCACTGTGATGGAAGAATGGAGAACTGTGACAAAACAATGGAGCACTATGACAGAACAAAAGACCAATATGTTGGAACAATGGAACACTGTGATGGAACAATGGAGCACTGTGATGGCACAATAGAGCACTGTGACAGAACAATGGAGCACTGTGATGGAACAATGGAGCACTGGGATGGCACAATGGAGCACTGTGATGGAGCAATGGAGCATTGTTACAAAACAATGGATCACTATGACAGAACAATGGAGCACTGTGATTGCTCAATGGAGCACTATGATGGAACAATGGAACACTGTGACGGCACAATGGAGTACTGTGACGGAACAAAGGGGCAGTGTGATGGCACTAAGGAGCACTATGACGGAAAAATGGAGCACTGTGATGGCACAATGGAGCACTGTGTCGAAACAATGGAGCACTATGACAGTATAATAGAGCACTGTGATGGCACAATGCAGCACTATGACAGAACAATATAGCACTGTGATGGCACAATGGAGCACTGTGATGGAACAATGGAGCACTGTGATGGCACAATGGATCACTGTGTTGGAACAATGGAGCATTGTGACAAAACAATGGAGCACTATGACAGAACAATGGAGCACTGTGATGGCACAATGGAGCACTATGATGGCACAATGGAGCACTGAGATGGAACAATGATGCACTGTGACAAAACAATGGAGCTCTATGACAGAACAAGGGACCATTATGATGGAACAATGGAACACTGTGATGGAACAATGGAGCACTATGATGGCACAATAGACCACTGTGACAGAACAATGGAGCACTGTGATGGCACAATGGAGCACTGTGTTGGAACAATGGAGCACTGTGATGGCACAATGGAGCACTGTGATGGCACAATGGAGCACTGTGATGGAACAATGGAGCACTTTGATGGCATAATAGAGCACTGTGACAGAACAATGGAGCACTGTGATGGGGCAATGGAGCATTGTGACGGCACAATTGAGAACTGTGATGGAACAATGGAGCACTGTGATGGCACAATGGAGCACTGTGATGGCACAATGGAGCACTGTGTTGGAACAATGGAGCATTGTGATGGCACAATAGAGCAGTATGACAGAACAATGGAGAACTGTGATGGCACTTGGAGCACTATGACCAAAAAGTGGAGCACTGTGATGGCACAATGGAGCACTATGATGGCACAATGGAGCACTATGATTGAACAATTGAGTACTGTGAGAAAACAATGGAGCACTATGACAGAAAATGGAGCAGTATGATGGTACAATTGAGCACTGTGACAGAACAATGGTGCACTGTGATGGAACAATGGATCACTGTGACAAAACAATGGAACACTGTGACAGAACAAGGGACCATTATGATGGAACAATGGAACACTGTGATGGAACATTGGAGCACTGTGATGGCACAATAGAGCACTGTGACAGAACAATGGAGCACTCTGATGCCACAATGGAGCACAGTGATGGAACAATGGAGCATTGTCACAAAACAATGGAGCACTATGACAGAACAATGGAGCACTGTGATGGCACAATGGAGCACTATGATGGAACAATGGAGCACTGTGACGGCACAATGGAGTACTGTGATGGAACAATGGGGCACTGTGATGGCACAGTAGAGCACTATGACAGAACAATGGAGCACTGTGATGGCACAATGGAGCACTATGACAGAACAGTGGAGCACTGTGATGGCACAATGGAGCACTGTGATGGCACAATGAAGCCCTATGATGGAACAATGGAGCACTGTGATGGCACAATGGAGCACTGTGATGGCACAATGAAGCACTATGATGGAACAATTGAGTACTGTGGGAAAACAATGGAGCACTATGACAGAACAATAGAGCACTGTGATGGTACAATGGAGCACTATGACAGAACAATGGTGCACTGTGATGGAACATTGGGGCACTGTGACGAAACAATGGAGCACTGTGACAGAACAATGGAGCATTATGATGGCACAACGGAGCACTGTGATGGAACAATGGAGCACTAAGAAAGAACAATGGAGCACTGTGTTGGCACAATGGAGCACTATGATGGAACAATGGAACACTGTCACGGCACAATGGAGAACTGTGACAGAACAATGGAGCACTGTGATGGCACAATGGAGCACTGTGATGGCACAATAGAGCACTATGACAGAATAGAGCACTGTGAAGGCACAATGGAGCACTGTGATGGAAGAATGGAGAACTGTGACAAAACAATGGAGCACTATGACAGAACAAAAGACCAATATGTTGGAACAATGGAACACTGTGATGGAACAATGGAGCACTGTGATGGCACAATAGAGCACTGTGACAGAACAATGGAGCACTGTGATGGAACAATGGAGCACTGTGATGGCACAATGGAGCACTGTGATGGAGCAATGGAGCATTGTTACAAAACAATGGATCACTATGACAGAACAATGGAGCACTGTGAAGGCACAATGGAGCACTGTGATGGCAAAATGGAGCACTGTGATGGCACAATGGACCACTGGGATGGAACAATGTAGCACTTTGATGGCATAATAGAGCACTGTGACAGAACAATGGAGCACTGTGATGGGGCAATGGAGCATTGTGACGGCACAATTGAGAACTGTGATGGAACAACGGAGCACTGTGATTGCACAATGGAGCACTGTGATGGCACAATGGAGGACTGTGTTGGAACAATGGAGCATTGTGACAAAACAATGGCGCAGTATTACAGAACAATAGAGCACTGTGATGGCACAATCGAGCACTGTGACAGAACAATGGTGTACTCTGATGGAACAATTGAGCACTGTGACGAAACAATGGAGCACTGTGACAGTATAATAGAGCACTGTGCTGGCATAATTGAGCACTATGACAGAAAAATAGAGCACTGTGATGGCACAATGGAGCACTGTGATGGAACAATGGAGCACTGTGATGGCACAATGGAGCACTGTGATGGAACAATGGAGCATTGTCACAAAACAATGGAGCACTATGACAGAACAATGGAGCACTGTGATGGGGCAAAGGAGCATTGTGACGGCACAATTGAGAACTGTGATGGAACAACGGAGCACTGTGACAGAACAATGGAGCACTGTGATGGCACAATGGAGCACTGTGATGGAACAATGGAGCACTGTAACAAAACAATGGAACACTGTGACAGAACAAGGGACCATTATGATGGAACATTGGAACACTGTGATGGAACAATGGAGCCCTGTGATGGCACAATAGAGCACTGTGACAGAACAATGGAGCACTGTGATGGCACAATGGAGCACTGTGATGGAACAATGGAGCATTGTCACAAAACAATGGAGCACTATGACAGAACAATGGAGCACTGTGATGGCACAATGGAGCACTATGATGGAACAATGGAGCACTGTGACGGCACAATGGATTACTGTGACGGAACAATGGGGCACTGTGATGGCACAATAGAGCACTATGACAGAACAATGGAGCACTGTGATGGCACAATGGAGCACTATGACAGAACAGTGGAGCACTGTGATGGCACAATGGAGCACTGTGATGGCACAATGAAGCACTATGATGGAACAATGGAGTACTGTGATGGCACAATGGAGCACTGTGATGGCACAATGAAGCACTATGATGGATCAATTGCGTACTGTGAGAAAACAATGGAGCACTATGACAGAACAATAGAGCACTGTGATGGTACAATGGAGCACTGTGACAGAACAACGGTGCACTGTGATGGAACAATGGAGCACTGTGACGAAACAATGGAGCACTGTGACAGAACAATGGAGCATTATGATGGCACAATGGAGCACTGTGATGGAACAATGGAGCACTAAGAAAGAACAATGGAGCACTGTGTTGGCACAATGGAGCACTATGATGGAATAATGGAGCACTATGATGGAACAATGGAACACTGTGACGGCACAATTGAGTACTGTGACGGAACAAAGGGGCAGTGTGATGGCACTAAGGAGCACTATGAGAGAACAATGGAGCACTATGACGGAAAAATGGAGCACTGTGATGGCACAATGGAGCACTGTGACGAAACAATGGAGCACTATGACAGTATAATAGAGCACTGTGATGGCACAATGCAGCACTATGACAGAACAATAGAGCACTGTGATGGCACAATGGAGCACTGTGATGGAACAATGGAGCACTGTGATGGCACAATGGATCACTGTGTTGGAACAATGGAGCATTGTGACAAAACAATGGAGCACTATGACAGAACAATGGAGCACTGTGATGGCACAATGGAGCACTATGATGGCACAATGGAGCACTGAGATGGAACAATGATGCACTGTGACAAAACAATGGAGATCTATGACAGAACAAGGGACCATTATGATGGAACAATGGAACACTGTGATGGAACAATGGAGCACTATGATGGCACAATAGAGCACTGTGACAGAACAATGGAGCACTGTGATGGCACAATGGAGCACTGTGTTGGAACAATGGAGCACTGTGATGGCACAATGGAGCACTGTGGTGGCACAATGGAGCACTGTGATGGAACAATGGAGCACTTTGATGGCATAATAGAGCACTGTGACAGAACAATGGAGCACTGTGATGGGGCAATGGAGCATTGTGACGGCACAATTGAGAACTGTGATGGAACAATGGAGCACTGTGATGGCACAATGGAGCACTGTGATGGCACAATGGAGCACTGTGTTGGAACAATGGAGCATTGTGATGGCACAATAGAGCAGTATGACAGAACAATGGAGAACTGTGATGGCACAATGGAGCAATATGACCGAACAGTGGAGCACTGTGACGGCACAATGGAGCACTATGATGGCACAATGGAGCACTATGATTGAACAATTGAGTACTGTGAGAAAACAATGGAGCACTATGACAGAAAATGGAGCAGTATGATGGTACAATTGAGCACTGTGACAGAACAATGGTGCACTGTGATGGAACAATGGATCACTGTGACAAAACAATGGAACACTGTGACAGAACAAGGGACCATTATGATGGAACAATGGAACACTGTGATGGAACATTGGAGCACTGTGATGGCACAATAGAGCACTGTGACAGAACAATGGAGCACTGTGATGCCACAATGGAGCACAGTGATGGAACAATGGAGCATTGTCACAAAACAATGGAGCACTATGACAGAACAATGGAGCACTGTGATGGCACAATGGAGCACTATGATGGAACAATGGAGCACTGTGACGGCAGAATTGATTACTGTGACGGAACAATGGGGCACTGTGATGGCACAGTAGAGCACTATGACAGAACAATGGAGCACTGTGATGGCACAATGGAGCACTATGACAGAACAGTGGAGCACTGTGCTGGCACAATGGAGCACTGTGATGGCACAATGAAGCACTATGATGGAACAATGGAGCACTGTGATGGCACAATGGAGCACTGTGATGGCACAATGAAGCACTATGATGGAAAAATTGAGTACTGTGAGAAAACAATGGAGCACTATGACAGAACAATAGAGCACTGTGATGGTACAATGGAGCACTGTGACAGAACAATGGTGCACTGTGATGGAACATTGGAGCACTGTGACGAAACAATGGAGCACTGTGACAGAACAATGGAGCATTATGATGGCACAACGGAGCACTGTGATGGAACAATGGAGCACTAAGAAAGAACAATGGAGCACTGTGTTGGCACAATGGAGCACTATGATGGAACAATGGAACACTGTGACGGCACAATGGAGAACTGTGACAGAACAATGGGGCACTGTGATGGCACAATGGAGCACTGTGATGGCACAATAGAGCACTATGACAGAATAGAGCACTGTGAAGGCACAATGGAGCACTGTGATGGAAGAATGGAGAACTGTGACAAAACAATGGAGCACTATGACAGAACAAAAGACCAATATGTTGGAACAATGGAACACTGTGATGGAACAATGGAGCACTGTGATGGCACAATAGAGCACTGTGACAGAACAATGGAGCACTGTGATGGAACAATGGAGCACTGTGATGGCACAATGGAGCACTGTGATGGAGCAATGGAGCATTGTTACAAAACAATGGATCACTATGACAGAACAATGGAGCACTGTGATGGCTCAATGGAGCACTATGATGGAACAATGGAACACTGTGACGGCACAATGGAGTACTGTGACGGAACAAAGGTGCAGTGTGATGGCACTAAGGAGCACTATGACAGAACAATGGAGCACTGTGAAGGAACAATGGAGCACTGTGACGGCACAAGGGAGCACTGTGACGGCACAATGGAGCACTGTGACGAAACAATGGTGCACTGTGACAGTATAATAGAGCACTGTGATGGCACAATGGAGCACTATGACAGAACAATAGAGCACTGTGATGGCACAATGGAGCACTGTGATGGAACAATGGAGCACTTTGATGGCATAATAGAGCACTGTGCCAGAACTATGGAGCACTGTGACGGGGCAATGGAGCATTGTGACGGCACAATTGAGAACTGTGATGGAACAATGGAGCACTGTGATGGAACAATGGAGCACTGTGATGGCACAATGGAGCACTGTGTTGGAACAATGGAGCATTGTGACAAAACAATGGCGCACTATGACAGAACAATGGAGCACTGTGATGGCACAATGGAGCACTGTGATGGAACAGTGGAGCATTGTCACAAAACAATGGAGCACTATGACAGAACAATGGAGCACTGTGATGGCACAATGGAGCACTATGATGTAACAATGGAGCACTATGATGGAACAATAGAGCACTGTGACGGCACAATGGATTACTGTGACGGAAAAATGGGGCACTGTGATGGCACAATAGAGCACTATGACAGAACAATGGAGCACTGTGATGGCACAATGGAGCACTATGACAGAATATTGGAGCACTGTGATGGCACAATGGAGCACTATGATGGCACAATGGAGCACTATGATGGAACAATTGAGTACTGTGAAAAAAAATGGAGCACTATGACAGAACAATGGAGCACTGTGATGGAACAATGGAGCACTGTGACAGAAAAATGGTGCACTGTGATGAAACAATGGAGCACTGTGACGAAACAATGGAGCTCTTTGACAGAACAATGGAGCACTATTATAGCACAACAGAGCACTTTGATGGAACAATGGAGCACTATCACAGAACAATGGAGCACTATGATGGCACAATGGAGCACTGTGATGGCACAATGGAGCACTGTGATGGAACAATGGAGCACTTTGATGGCATAATAGAGCACTGTGACAGAACTATGGAGCACTGTGACGGGGCAATGGAGCATTGTGACGGCACAATTGAGAACTGTGATGGAACAATGGAGCACTGTGATGGAACAATGGAGCACTGTGATGGCACAATGGAGCACTGTGTTGGAACAATGGAGCACTGTGACAGAACAATGGAGCATTATGATGGCACAATGGAGCACTGTGATGGAACAATGGAGCACTAAGAAAGAACAATGGAGCACTGTGTTGGCACAATGGAGCACTATGATGGAACAATGGAGCACTATGATGGAACAATGGAACACTGTGACGGCACAATGGAGTACTGTGACGGAACAAAGGGGCAGTGTGATGGCACTAAGGAGCACTATGACAGAACAATGGAGCACTATGACGGAAAAATGGAGCACTGTGATGGCACAATGGAGCACTGTGACGAAACAATGGAGCACTATGACAGTACAATAGAGCACTGTGATGGCACAATGCAGCACTATGACAGAACAATAGAGCACTGTGATGGCACAATGGAGCACTGTGATGGAACAATGGAGCACTGTGATGGCACAATGGATCACTGTGTTGGAACAATGGAGCATTGTGACAAAACAATGGAGCACTATGACAGAACAATGGAGCACTGTGATGGCACAATGGAGCACTATGTTGGCACAATGGAGCACTGAGATGGCACAATGATGCACTGTGACAAAACAATGGAGATCTATGACAGAACAAGGGACCATTATGATGGAACAATGGAACACTGTGATGGAACAATGGAGCACTATGATGGCACAATAGAGCACTGTGACAGAACAATGGAGCACTGTGATGGCACAATGGAGCACTGTGTTGGAACAATGGAGCACTGTGATGGCACAATGGAGCACTGTGGTGGCACAATGGAGCACTGTGATGGAACAATGGAGCACTTTGATGGCATAATAGAGCACTGTGACAGAACAATGGAGCACTGGGATGGGGCAATGGAGCATTGTGACGGCACAATTGAGAACTGTGATGGAACAATGGAGCACTGTGATGGCACAATGGAGCACTGTGATGGCACAATGGAGCACTGTGTTGGAACAATGGAGCATTGTGATGGCACAATAGAGCAGTATGACAGAACAATGGAGAACTGTGATGGCACAATGGAGCACTATGACCGAACAGTGGAGCACTGTGATGGCACAATGGAGCACTGTGATGGCACAATGAAGCACTATGATGGAACAATGGAGCACTGTGATGGCACAATGGAGCACTGTGATGGCACAATGAAGCACTATGATGGAAAAATTGAGTACTGTGAGAAAACAGTGGAGCACTATGACAGAACAATAGAGCACTGTGATGGTACAATGGAGCACTGTGACAGAACAATGGTGCACTGTGATGGAACATTGGAGCACTATGACGAAACAATGGAGCACTGTGACAGAACAATGGAGCATTATGATGGCACAACGGAGCACTGTGATGGAACAATGGAGCACTAAGAAAGAACAATGGAGCACTGTGTTGGCACAATGGAGCACTATGATGGAACAATGGAACACTGTGACGGCACAATGGAGAACTGTGACAGAACAATGGGGCACTGTGATGGCACAATGGAGCACTGTGATGGCACAATAGAGCACTATGACAGAATAGAGCACTGTGAAGGCACAATGGAGCACTGTGATGGAAGAATGGAGAACTGTGACAAAACAATGGAGCACTATGACAGAACAAAAAACCAATATGTTGGAACAATGGAACACTGTGATGGAACAATGGAGCACTGTGATGGCACAATAGAGCACTGTGACAGAAAAATGGAGCACTGTGATGGAACAATGGAGCACTGTGATGGCACAATGGAGCACTGTGATGGAGCAATGGAGCATTGTTACAAAACAATGGATCACTATGACAGAACAATGGAGCACTGTGATGGCTCAATGGAGCACTATGATGGAACAATGGAACACTGTGACGGCACAATGGAGTACTGTGACGGAACAAAGGGGCAGTGTGATGGCACTAAGGAGCACTATGACAGAACAATGGAGCACTGTGAAGGAACAATGGAGCACTGTGACGGCACAAGGGAGCACTGTGACGGCACAATGGAGCACTGTGACGAAACAATGGTGCACTGTGACAGTATAATAGAGCACTGTGATGGCACAATGGAGCACTATGACAGAACAATAGAGCACTGTGATGGCACAATGGAGCACTGTGATGGAACAATGGAGCACTTTGATGGCATAATAGAGCACTGTGACAGAACTATGGAGCACTGTGACGGGGCAATTGAGCATTGTGACGGCACAATTGAGAACTGTGATGGAACAATGGAGCACTGTGATGGAACAATGGAGCACTGTGATGGCACAATGGAGCACTGTGTTGGAACAATGGAGCATTGTGACAAAACAATGGCGCACTATGACAGAAAAATGGAGCACTGTGATGGCACAATGGAGCACTGTGATGGAACAATGGAGCATTGTCACAAAACAATGGAGCACTATGACAGAACAATGGAGCACTGTGATGGCACAATGGAGCACTATGATGTAACAATGGAGCACTATGATGGAACAATGGAGCACTGTGACGGCACAATGGATTACTGTGACGGAAAAATGGGGCACTGTGATGGCACAATAGAGCACTATGACAGAACAATGGAGCACTGTGATGGCACAATGGAGCACTATGACAGAATATTGGAGCACAGTGATGGTACAATGGAGCACTGTGATGGCACAATGGAGCACTATGATGGAACAAATGAGTACTGTGAAAAAAAATGGAGCACTATGACAGAACAATGGAGCACTGTGATGGAACAATGGAGCACTGTGACAGAAAAATGGTGCACTGTGATGGAACAATGGAGCACTGTGACGAAACAATGGAGCTCTTTGACAGAACAATGGAGCACTATTATGGCACAACAGAGCACTTTGATGGAACAATGGAGCACTATCACAGAACAATGGAGCACTATGATGGCACAATGGAGCACTGTGATGGAACAATGGAGCACTGTGACAAAACAATGGAGCACTATGAAAGAACAATGGAGCACTGTGATGGAACAATGGAGCACTTTGATGGCATAATAGAGCACTGTGACAGAACAATGGAGCACTGTGATGGGGCAATGGAGCATTGTGACGGCACAATTGAGAACTGTGATGGAAAAATGGAGCACTGTGATGGAACAATGGAGCACTGTGATGGCACAATGGATCACTGTGTTGGAACAATGGAGCATTGTGACAAAACAATGGCGCACTATGACAGAACAATAGAGCACTGTGATGGCACAATCGAGCACTGTGACAGAACAATGGTGTACTGTGATGGAACAATTGAGCACTGTGACGAAGCAATGGAACACTGTGACAGAACAATGGAGCACTGTGATGGCACAATGGAGCACTGTGATTGAACAATGGAGCACTGTGACAAAACAATGGAGCTCTATGACAGAACAAGGGACCATTATGATGGACAATGGAACACTGTGATGGAACAATGGAGCACTGTGATGGCACAATAGAGCAATGTGACAGAAAAATGGAGCACTGTGATGGCACAATGGAGCACTGTGATGGCACAATTGAGCACTATGACAGAACAGAGCACTGTGAAGGCACAATGGAGCACTGTGATGGAAGAATGGAGAACTGTGACAAAACAATGGAGCACTATGACAGAACAAGGGACCAATATGTTGGAACAATGGAACACTGTGATGGAACAATGGAGCACTGTGATGGCACAATAGAGCACTGTGACAGAACAATGGAGCACTGTGATGGAACAATGGAGCACTGTGATGGCACAATGGAGCACTGTTATGGAGCAATGGAGCATTGTTACAAAACAATGGATCACTATGACAGAACAATGGAGCACTGTGATGGCTCAATGGAGCACTATGATGGAACAATGGAGCACTATGATGGAACAATGGAACCCTGTGACGGCAAAATGGAGTACTGTGACGGAACCAAGGGGCAGTGTGATGGCACTAAGGAGCACTATGACAGAACAATGGAGCACTGTGAAGGAACAATGGAGCACTGTGATGGCACAAGGGAGCACTGTGATGAAACAATGGAGCACTGTGACAGTATAATAGAGCACTGTGATGGCACAATGGAGCACTATGACAGAACAATAGAGCACTGTGACGGCACAACGGAGCACTGTGATGGAACAATGGAGCACTTTGATGGCATAATAGAGCACTGTGACAGAACAATGGAGCACTCTGATGGGGCAATGGAGCATTGTGACGGCACAATTGAGAACTGTGATGGAACAATGGAGCACTGTGATGGAACAATGGAGCACTGTGATGGCACAATGGAGCACTGTGTTGGAACAATGGAGCATTGTGACAAAACAATGGCGCATTATGACAGAACAATGGAGCACTCTGATGGCACAATCGAGCACTGTGACAGAACAATGGTGTATTGTGATGGAACAATTGAGCACTGTGACTAAGCAATGGAACACTGTGACAGAACAATGGAGCACTGTGATGGCACAATGGAGCACTGTGATGGAATAATGGAGCACTGTGACAAAACAATGGAACACTGTGACAGAACAAGGGACCATTATGATGGAACAATGGAATACTGTGATGGAACAATGGAGCACTGTGATGGCAAAATAGAGCACTGTGACAGAACAATGGAGCACGGTGATGGCACAATGGAGCACTGTGATGGAACAATGGAGCACTGTGATGGCACAATGGAGCACTATGATGGCAAAATGGAGCACTGTGATGGCACAATGGAACACTGTGATGGAACAATGGAGCACTGTGATGGCACAATAGAGCACTGTGACAGAACAATGGAGCACTGTTATGGGGCAATGGTGCACTGTGACAGAACAATGGAGCACTGTGATCGCACAATGGAGCACTGTGATAGAACAATGGACCATTGTCACAAAACAATGGAGCACTATGGCAGAACAATGGAGCACTGTGATGGGGCAATGGAGCATTGTGACGGCACAATTGAGAACTGTGATGGAACAATGGAGCACTGTGATGGAACAATGGAGCACTGTGATGGCACAATGGAGCACTGTGTTGAAACAATGCAGCATTGTGACAAAACAATGGCGCACTATGACAGAACAATAGAGCACTGTGATGGCACAATCGAGCACTATGACAGAACAATGGTGTACTGTGATGGAACAATTGAGCACTGTGACGAAGCAATGGAACACTGTGACAGAACAATGGAGCACTGTGATGGCACAATGAAGCACTGTGATGGCACAATGGAGCACTGTGATGGAACAATGGAGCATTGTGACAAAACAATGGAGCACTATGACAGAACAATGGAGCACTGTGATGGAACAATGGAGCACTTTGATGGCATAATAGAGCACTGTGACAGAACAATGGAGCACTGTGATGGCACAATGGAGCACTAGGACAGAACAGTGGAGCAATATGACTGAACAAGGGAGCACTGTGAGGGCACAATGGAGCACTGTGATGGCACAATGGAGCACTGTGATGGAACAATGGAGCACTGTGACAAAACAGTGGAGCTCTATGACAGAACAAGGGACCATTATGATGGACAATGGAACACTGTGATGGAACAATGGAGCACTGTGATGGCACAATAGAGCACTGTGACAGAACAATGGAGCACTGTGATGGCAAAATGGAGTACTGTGATGGAACAATGGAGCATTGTGACAAAACAATGGAGCACTATGACAGAACAATGGAGCACTGTGATGTCACAATGGAGAACTATGATGGAACAATGGAGCACTATGTTGGAACAATGGAACACTGTGACGGCACAATGGAGTACTGTGACGGAACAAAGGTGCAGTGTGATGGCATTAAGGAGCACTATGACAGAACAATGGAGCACTGTGACGGAACAATGGAGCACTGTGACGAAACAATGGAACACTGTGACGAAACAATGGAGCACTGTGATGGAACAATGGAGCACTTTGATGGCATAATAGAGCACTGTGACAGAACAATGGAGCACTGTGATGGGGCAATGGAGCATTGTGACGGCACAATTGAGAACTGTGATGGAACAATGGAGCACTGTGATGGAACAATGGAGCACTGTGATGGCACAATGGAGCACTGTGTTGGAACAATGGAGCATTGTGACAAAACAATGGCGCATTATGACAGAACAATGGAGCACACTGATGGCACAATCGAGCACTGTGACAGAACAATGGTGTATTGTGATGGAACAATTGAGCACTGTGACTAAGCAATGGAACACTGTGACAGAACAATGGAGCACTGTGATGGCACAATGGAGCACTGTGATGGAATAATGGAGCACTGTGACAAAACAATGGAGCACTGTGACAGAACAAGGGAGCATTATGATGGAACAATGGAATACTGTGATGGAACAATGGAGCACTGTGATGGCACAATAGAGCACTGTGACAGAACAATGGAGCACTGTGATGGCACAATGGAGCACTGTGATGGAACAATGGAGCACTGTGATGGCACAATGGAGCACTATGATGGCAAAATGGAGCACTGTGATGGCACAATGGAACACTGTGATGGAACAATGGAGCACTGTGATGGCACAATAGAGCACTGTGACAGAACAATGGAGCACTGTTATGGGGCAATGGTGCACTGTGACAGAACAATGGAGCACTGTGATGGCACAATGGAGCACTGTGATAGAACAATGGAGCATTGTGACAAAACAATGGAGCACTATGGCAGAACAATGGAGCACTGTGATGGGGCAATGGAGCATTGTGACGGCACAATTGAGAACTGTGATGGAACAATGGAGCACTGTGATGGAACAATGGAGCACTGTGATGGCACAATGGAGCACTGTGTTGAAACAATGGAGCATTGTGACAAAACAATGGCGCACTATGACAGAACAATAGAGCACTGTGATGGCACAATCGAGCACTATGACAGAACAATGGTGTACTGTGATGGAACAATTGAGCACTGTGACGAAGCAATGGAACACTGTGACAGAACAATGGAGCACTGTGATGGCACAATGGAGCACTGTGATGGCACAATGGAGCACTGTGATGGAACAATGGAGCATTGTGACAAAACAATGGAGCACTATGACAGAACAATGGAGCACTGTGATGGAACAATGGAGCACTTTGATGGCATAATAGAGCACTGTGACAGAACAATGGAGCACTGTGATGGCACAATGGAGCACTAGGACAGAACAGTGGAGCAATATGTCTGAACAAGGGAGCACTGTGAGGGCACAATGGAGCACTGTGATGGCACAATGGAGCACTGTGATGGAACAATGGAGCACTGTGACAAAACAGTGGAGCTCTATGACAGAACAAGGGACCATTATGATGGACAATGGAACACTGTGATGGAACAATGGAGCACTGTGATGGCACAATAGAGCACTGTGACAGAACAATGGAGCACTGTGATGGCAAAATGGAGTACTGTGATGGAACAATGGAGCATTGTGACAAAACAATGGAGCACTATGACAGAACAATGGAGCACTGTGATGTCACAATGGAGAACTATGATGGAACAATGGAGCACTATGTTGGAACAATGGAACACTGTGACGGCACAATGGAGTACTGTGACGGAACAAAGGTGCAGTGTGATGGCATTAAGGAGCACTATGACAGAACAATGGAGCACTGTGACGGAACAATGGAGCACTGTGACGAAACAATGGAACACTGTGACAGAACAATGGAGCACTGTGATGGCACAATGGAGCACTGTGATGGCACAATGGAGCACTATGATGGCACAATGGAACACTGTGATGGAACAATGGAGCATTGTGACAAAAAATGGAGCCCTATGAGAGAACAATGGAGCACTGTGATGTCAAAATGGAGCACTATGATGGAACAATGGAGCTCTGTGATGGCACCATGGAGCACTATGACAGAACAGTGGGGCACTGTGATGGCACAATAGAGCACTATGACAGAACAATAGAGCACTGTGATGGCACAATGGAGCACTAGGACAGAACAGTGGAGCACTGTGATGGCAAAATGGAGCACTGTGATGGCACAATGAAGCACTATTATGGAACAATGGAGCACTGTGATGGCACAATGGAGCACTGTGATGGCTCAATAGAGCACTATGACAGAATAGAGCACTGTGAAGGCACAATGGAGCACTGTGATGGAAGAATGGAAAACTGTGACAAAACAATGGAGCACTATGACAGAACAAGGGACCAATATGTTGGAATAATGGAACACTGTGATGGAACAATGGAGCACTGTGATGGAACAATGGAGCACTGTGATGGCACAATAGAGCACTGTGACAGAACAATGGAGCACTGTGATGGAACAATGGAGCACTGTGACAGAAAAATTGTGCTCTGTGATGGAACAATGGAGCACTGTGAGGAAACAATGGAGCACTTTGAAAGAACAATGGAGCACTTTGATGGCACAACAGAGCACTGTGATGGAACAATGGAGCACTATCACAGAACAATGGAGCACTATGATGGCACAATGGAACACTGTGATGGAACAATGGAGCACTGTGACAAAACAATGGAGCTCTATGACAGAACAAGGGACCATTATGATGGAACAATGGAACACTGTGATGGAACAATGGAGCACTGTGATGGCACAATGGAGCACTGTGATGGAACAATGGAGCACTGTGACAAAACAATGGAGCTCTATGACAGAACAAGGGACCATTATTATGGAACAATGGAACACTGTGATGGAACAATGGAGCACTGTGATGGCACAATAGAGCACTGTGACAGAACAATGGAGCACTGTGATGGCAAAATGGAGTACTGTGATGGAACAATGGAGCATTGTGACAAAAAATGGAGCCCTATGAGAGAACAATGGAGCACTGTGATGTCAAAATGGAGCACTAGGATGGAACAATGGAGCTCTGTGGTGGCACCATGGAGCACTATGACAGAACAGTGGGGCACTGTGATGGCACAATAGAGCACTATGACAGAACAATAGAGCACTGTGATGGCACAATGGAGCACTAGGACAGAACAGTGGAGCACTGTGATGGCAAAATGGAGCACTGTGATGGCACAATGAAGCACTAATATGGAACAATGGAGCACTGTGATGGCACAATGGAGCACTGTGATGGCACAATAGAGCACTATGACAGAATAGAGCACTGTGAAGGCACAATGGAGCACTGTGATGGAAGAATGGAAAACTGTGACAAAACAATGGAGCACTATGACAGAACAAGGGACCAATATGTTGGAATAATGGAACACTGTGATGGAACAATGGAGCACTGTGATGGAACAATGGAGCACTGTGATGGCACAATAGAGCACTGTGACAGAACAATGGAGCACTGTGATGGAACAATGGAGCACTGTGACAGAAAAATTGTGCTCTGTGATGGAACAATGGAGCACTGTGAGGAAACAATGGAGCACTTTGAAAGAACAATGGAGCACTGTGATGGCACAACAGAGCACTGTGATGGAACAATGGAGCACTATCACAGAACAATGGAGCACTATGATGGCACAATGGAACACTGTGATGGAACAATGGAGCACTGTGACATAACAATGGAGCACTATGACAGAACAATGGAGCACTGTGATGGAACAATGGAGCACTTTGATGGCATAATAGAGCACTGTGACAGAACAATGGAGCACTGTGATGGGGCAATGGAGCATTGTGACGGCACAATTGAGAACTGTGATGGGACAATGGAGCACTGTGATGGAACAATGGAGCACTGTGTTGGAACAATGGAGCATTGTGACAAAACAATGGTGCACTATGACAGAACAATAGAGCACTGTGATGGCACAATCGAGCACTGTGACAGAACAATGGTGTACAGTGATGGAACAATTGAGCACTGTGACGAAGCAATGGAAAACTGTGACAGAACAATGGAGCACTGTGATGGCACAATGGAGCACTGTGATGGAACAATGGAGCACTGTGACAAAACAATGGAGCTCTATGACAGAACAAGGGACCATTATTATGGAACAATGGAACACTGTGATGGAACAATGGAGCACTGTGATGGCACAATAGAGCACTGTGACCGAACAATGCAGCACTGTGATGGCAAAATGGAGTACTGTGATGGAACAATGGAGCATTGTGACAAAACAATGGAGCCCTATGACAGAACAATGGAGCACTGTGATGTCAAAATGGAGCACTATGATGGAACAATGGAGCTCTGTGATGGCACCATGGAGCACTATGACAGAACAGTGGGGCACTGTGATGGCACAATAGAGCACTATGACAGAACAATAGAGCACTGTGATGGCACAATGGAGCACTAGGACAGAACAGTGGAGCACTGTGATGGCAAAATGGAGCACTGTGATGGCACAATGAAGCACTATTATGGAACAATGGAGCACTGTGATGGCACAATGGAGCACTGTGATGGCACAATAGAGCACTATGACAGAATAGAGCACTGTGAAGGCACAATGGAGCACTGTGATGGAAGAATGGAAAACTGTGACAAAACAATGGAGCACTATGACAGAACAAGGGACCAATATGTTGGAATAATGGAACACTGTGATGGAACAATGGAGCACTGTGATGGAACAATGGAGCACTGTGATGGCACAATAGAGCACTGTGACAGAACAATGGAGCACTGTGATGGAACAATGGAGCACTGTGACAGAAAAATTGTGCTCTGTGATGGAACAATGGAGCACTGTGAGGAAACAATGGAGCACTTTGAAAGAACAATGGAGCACTGTGATGGCACAACAGAGCACTGTGATGGAACAATGGAGCACTATCACAGAACAATGGAGCACTATGATGGCACAGTGGAACACTGTGATGGAACAATGGAGCACTGTGACATAACAATGGAGCACTATGACAGAACAATGGAGCACTGTGATGGAACAATGGAGCACTTTGATGGCATAATAGAGCACTGTGACAGAACAATGGAGCACTGTGATGGGGCAATGGAGCATTGTGACGGCACAATTGAGAACTGTGATGGAACAATGGAGCACTGTGATGGAACAATGGAGCACTGTGTTGGAACAATGGAGCATTGTGACAAAACAATGGTGCACTATGACAGAACAATAGAGCACTGTGATGGCACAATCGAGCACTGTGACAGAACAATGGTGTACTGTGATGGAACAATTGAGCACTGTGACGAAACAATGGAGCACTGTGACAGTATAATAGAGCACTGTGATGGCACAATGGAGCACTAGGACAGAACAGTGGAGCACTATGACTGAACAAGGGAGCACTGTGAGGGCACAATGGAGCACTGTGATGGCACAATGGAGCACTGTGATGGAACAATGGAGCACTGTGACAAAACAGTGGAGCTCTATGACAGAACAAGGGACCATTATGATGGACAATGGAACACTGTGATGGAACAATGGAGCACTGTGATGGCACAATAGAGCACTGTGACAGAACAATGGAGCACTGTGATGGCAAAATGGAGTACTGTGATGGAACAATGGAGCATTGTGACAAAACAATGGAGCACTATGACAGAACAATGGAGCACTGTGATGTCACAATGGAGAACTATGATGGAACAATGGAGCCCTATGTTGGAACAATGGAACACTGTGACGGCACAATGGAGTACTGTGACGGAACAAAGGTGCAGTGTGATGGCATTAAGGAGCACTATGACAGAACAATGGAGCACTGTGACGGAACAATGGAGCACTGTGACGAAACAATGGAACACTGTGACAGAACAATGGAGCACTGTGATGGCACAATGGAGCACTGTGATGGCACAATGGAGCACTGTGATGGAACAATGGAGCACTGTGACAAAACAATGGAGCTCTATGACAGAACAAGGGACCATTATGATGGAACAATGGAACACTGTGATGGAACAATGGAGCACTGTGATGGCACAATAGAGCACTGTGACAGAACAATGGAGCACTGTGATGGCAAAATGGAGTACTGTGATGGAACAATGGAGCATTGTGACAAAAAATGGAGCCCTATGAGAGAACAATGGAGCACTGTGATGTCAAAATGGAGCACTATGATGGAACAATGGAGCTCTGTGATGGCACCATGGAGCACTATGACAGAACAGTGGGGCACTGTGATGGCACAATAGAGCACTATGACAGAACAATAGAGCACTGTGATGGCACAATGGAGCACTAGGACAGAACAGTGGAGCACTGTGATGGCAAAATGGAGCACTGTGATGGCACAATGAAGCACTATTATGGAACAATGGAGCACTGTGATGGCACAATGGAGCACTGTGATGGCTCAATAGAGCACTATGACAGAATAGAGCACTGTGAAGGCACAATGGAGCACTGTGATGGAAGAATGGAAAACTGTGACAAAACAATGGAGCACTATGACAGAACAAGGGACCAATATGTTGGAATAATGGAACACTGTGATGGAACAATGGAGCACTGTGATGGAACAATGGAGCACTGTGATGGCACAATAGAGCACTGTGACAGAACAATGGAGCACTGTGATGGAACAATGGAGCACTGTGACAGAAAAATTGTGCTCTGTGATGGAACAATGGAGCACTGTGAGGAAACAATGGAGCACTTTGAAAGAACAATGGAGCACTTTGATGGCACAACAGAGCACTGTGATGGAACAATGGAGCACTATCACAGAACAATGGAGCACTATGATGGCACAATGGAACACTGTGATGGAACAATGGAGCACTGTGACAAAACAATGGAGCTCTATGACAGAACAAGGGACCATTATGATGGAACAATGGAACACTGTGATGGAACAATGGAGCACTGTGATGGCACAATGGAGCACTGTGATGGAACAATGGAGCACTGTGACAAAACAATGGAGCTCTATGACAGAACAAGGGACCATTATTATGGAACAATGGAACACTGTGATGGAACAATGGAGCACTGTGATGGCACAATAGAGCACTGTGACAGAACAATGGAGCACTGTGATGGCAAAATGGAGTACTGTGATGGAACAATGGAGCATTGTGACAAAAAATGGAGCCCTATGAGAGAACAATGGAGCACTGTGATGTCAAAATGGAGCACTAGGATGGAACAATGGAGCTCTGTGGTGGCACCATGGAGCACTATGACAGAACAGTGGGGCACTGTGATGGCACAATAGAGCACTATGACAGAACAATAGAGCACTGTGATGGCACAATGGAGCACTAGGACAGAACAGTGGAGCACTGTTATGGCAAAATGGAGCACTGTGATGGCACAATGAAGCACTAATATGGAACAATGGAGCACTGTGATGGCACAATGGAGCACTGTGATGGCACAATAGAGCACTATGACAGAATAGAGCACTGTGAAGGCACAATGGAGCACTGTGATGGAAGAATGGAAAACTGTGACAAAACAATGGAGCACTATGACAGAACAAGGGACCAATATGTTGGAATAATGGAACACTGTGATGGAACAATGGAGCACTGTGATGGAACAATGGAGCACTGTGATGGCACAATAGAGCACTGTGACAGAACAATGGAGCACTGTGATGGAACAATGGAGCACTGTGACAGAAAAATTGTGCTCTGTGATGGAACAATGGAGCACTGTGAGGAAACAATGGAGCACTTTGAAAGAACAATGGAGCACTGTGATGGCACAACAGAGCACTCTTATGGAACAATGGAGCACTATCACAGAACAATGGAGCACTATGATGGCACAATGGAACACTGTGATGGAACAATGGAGCACTGTGACATAACAATGGAGCACTATGACAGAACAATGGAGCACTGTGATGGAACAATGGAGCACTTTGATGGCATAATAGAGCACTGTGACAGAACAATGGAGCACTGTGATGGGGCAATGGAGCATTGTGACGGCACAATTGAGAACTGTGATGGGACAATGGAGCACTGTGATGGAACAATGGAGCACTGTGTTGGAACAATGGAGCATTGTGACAAAACAATGGTGCACTATGACAGAACAATAGAGCACTGTGATGGCACAATCGAGCACTGTGACAGAACAATGGTGTACAGTGATGGAACAATTGAGCACTGTGACGAAGCAATGGAACACTGTGACAGAACAATGGAGCACTGTGATGGCACAATGGAGCACTGTGATGGAACAATGGAGCACTGTGACAAAACAATGGAGCACTGTGATGGGGCAATGGTGCAGTGTGACAGAACAATGGAGCACTGTGATCGCACAATGGAGCACTGTGATAGAACAATGGAGCACTATGATGGCAAAATGGACCACTGTGATGGCACAATGGAACACTGTGATGGAACAATGGAGCACTGTGATGGCACAATAGAGCACTGTGACAGAACAATGGAGCACTGTGATGGGGCAATGGTGCACTGTGACAGAACAATGGAGCACTATGATCGCACAATGGAGCACTGTGATAGAACAATGGAGCATTGTCACAAAACAATGGAGCACTATGGCAGAACAATGGAGCACTGTGATGGCACAGTGGAGCATTGTGACGGCACAATTGAGAACTGTGATGGAAAAATGGAGCACTGTGATGGAACAATTGAGCACTGTGATGGCACAATGGAGCACTGTGTTGGAACAATGGAGCATTGTGACAAAACAATGGCGCATTAGGACAGCACAATAGAGCACTGTGATGGCACAATCGAGCACTGTGACAGAAAAATGGTGTACTGTGATGGAACAATTGAGCACTGTGACGAAGCAATGGAACACTGTGACAGAACAATGGAGCACTGTGATGGCACAATGAAGCACTGTGATGGCACAATGGATCACTGTGATGGAACAATGGAGCATTGTGACAAAAAATGGAGCACTATGACCGAACAATGGAGCACTGTGATGGCACAATGGAGCACTATGATGTAACAATGGAGCACTATGATTGAACAATGGAGCACTGTGACGGTACAATGGATTACTGTGACGGAACAATGGGGCACTGTGATGGCACAATGGAGCACTATGACAGAACAATGGAGCACTGTGATGGCACAATGGAGCACTGTGATGGCACAATGAAGCACTATGATGGAACAATGGAACACTGTAATGGCACAATGGAGCACTGTGATGGCACAATGGAGCACTGTGATGGCACAATGAAGCACTATGATGGAACAATTGAGTACTGTGAGAAAACAATGGAGCACTATGACAGAACAATAGAGCACTGTGATGGTACAATGGAGCACTGTGACAGAACAATGGTGCACTGTGATGGAACAATGGAGCACTGTGACAGAACAATGGAGCATTATGATGGCACAACGGAGCATTGTGATGGAACAATGCAGCACTGTGTGAAAACAATTGAGCACTATGACAGAACAATGGAGAACTGTGATGGAACAATGGAGCACTTTGATGGCATAATAGAGCACTGTGACAGAACAATGGAACACTGTGATGGGGCAATGTAGCATTGTGACGGCACAATTGAGAACTGTGATGGAACAATGGAGCACTGTGATGGAAAAATGGAGCACTGTGATGGAACAATGGAGCACTTTGATGGCATAATAGAGCACTGTGACAGAACAATGGAGCACTGTGATGGGGCAATGGAGCATTGTGACGGCACAATTGAGAACTGTGATGGAACAATGGAGCACTGTGATGGAACAATGGAGCAGTGTGATGGCACAATGGAGCACTGTGTTGGAACAATGGAGCATTGTGACAAAACAATGGCGCACTATGACAGAACAATAGAGCACTCTGATGGCACAATCGAGCACTGTGACAGAACAATGGTGTACTGTGATGGAACAATTGAGCACTGTGACGAAGCAATGGAAAACTGTGACAGAACAATGGAGCACTGTGATGGCAAATGGAGCACTGTGATGGAACAATGGAGCACTGTGACAAAACAATGGAACACTGTGACAGAACAAGGGACCATTATGATGGAACAATGGAACACTGTGATGGAACAATTGAGCACTGTGATGGCACAATGGAGCACTATGATGGCAAAATGGAGCACTGTGATGGCACAATGGAACACTGTGATGGAACAATGGAGCACTGTGATGGCACAATAGAGCACTGTGACAGAACAATGGAGCACTGTGATGGGGCAATGGTGCACTGTGACAGAACAATGGAGCACTGTGATCGCACAAGGGAGCACTGTGATAGAACAATGGACCATTGTCACAAAACAATGGAGCACTATGGCAGAACAATGGAGCACTGTGATGGGGCAATGGAGCATTGTGACGGCACAATTGAGAACTGTGATGGAACAATGGAGCACTGTGATGGAACAATGGAGCACTGTGATGGCACAATGGAGCACTGTGTTGAAACAATGCAGCATTGTGACAAAACAATGGCGCACTATGACAGAACAATAGAGCACTGTGATGGCACAATCGAGCACTATGACAGAACAATGGTGTACTGTGATGGAACAATTGAGCACTGTGACGAAGCAATGGAACACTGTGACAGAACAATGGAGCACTGTGATGGCACAATGAAGCACTGTGATGGCACAATGGAGCACTGTGATGGAACAATGGAGCATTGTGACAAAACAATGGAGCACTATGACAGAACAATGGAGCACTGTGATGGAACAATGGAGCACTTTGATGGCATAATAGAGCACTGTGACAGAACAATGGAGCACTATGATGGGGTAATGGAGCATGGTGACGGCACAATTGAGAACTGTGATGGAACAATGGAGCACTGTGATGGAACAATGGAGCACTGTGACAAAACAATGGAGCTCTATGACAGAACAAGGGACCATTATGATGGACAATGGAACACTGTGATGGAACAATGGAGCACTGTGATGGCACAATAGAGCACTGTGACAGAACAATGGAGCACTGTGATGGCAAAATGGAGTACTGTGATGGAACAATGGAGCATTGTGACAAAACAATGGAGCACTATGACAGAACAATGGAGCACTGTGATGTCACAATGGAGAACTATGATGGAACAATGGAGCACTATGTTGGAACAATGGAACACTGTGACGGCACAATGGAGTACTGTGACGGAACAAAGGTGCAGTGTGATGGCACTAAGGAGCACTATGACAGAACAATGGAGCACTGTGACGGAACAATGGAGCACTGTCACGAAACAATGGAACACTGTGACAGAACAATGGAGCACTGTGATGGCACAATGGAGCACTGTGATGGCACAATGGAGCACTGTGATGGAACAATGGAGCACTGTGACAAAACAATGGAGCTCTATGACAGAACAAGGGACCATTATAATGGAACAATGGAACACTGTGAT
Source organism: Microtus agrestis (assembly GCA_902806775.1). Taxonomy (NCBI): domain Eukaryota; kingdom Metazoa; phylum Chordata; class Mammalia; order Rodentia; family Cricetidae; genus Microtus; species Microtus agrestis. The sequence goes on along the minus strand of CADCXT010001417.1, from coordinate 24,320 downwards.
GGAACAATGGAGCACTGTGATGGCACAATAGAGCACTGTGACAGAACAATGGAGCACTGTGATGGCAAAATGGAGTACTGTGATGGAACAATGGAGCATTGTGACAAAAAATGGAGCCCTATGAGAGAACAATGGAGCACTGTGATGTCAAAATGGAGCACTATGATGGAACAATGGAGCTCTGTGATGGCACCATGGAGCACTATGACAGAACAGTGGGGCAGTGTGATGGCACAATAGAGCACTATGACAGAACAATAGAGCACTGTGATGGCACAATGGAGCACTAGGACAGAACAGTGGAGCACTGTGATGGCAAAATGGAGCACTATGATGGCACAATGAAGCACTATTATGGAACAATGGAGCACTGTGATGGCACAATGGAGCACTGTGATGGCACAATAGAGCACTATGACAGAATAGAGCACTGTGAAGGCAAAATGGAGCACTGTGATGGAAGAATGGAAAACTGTGACAAAACAATGGAGCACTAGGACAGAACAAGGGACCAATATGTTGGAATAATGGAACACTGTGATGGAACAATGGAGCACTGTGATGGAACAATGGAGCACTCTGATGGCACAATAGAGCACTGTGACAGAACAATGGAGCACTGTGATGGAACAATGGAGCACTGTGACAGAAAAATTGTGCTCTGTGATGGAACAATGGAGCACTGTGAGGAAACAATGGAGCACTTTGAAAGAACAATGGAGCACTGTGATGGCACAACAGAGCACTGTGATGGAACAATGGAGCACTATCACAGAACAATGGAGCACTATGATGGCACAATGGAACACTGTGATGGAACAATGGAGCACTGTGATATAACAATGGAGCACTATGACAGAACAATGGAGCACTCTGATGGGGCAATGGAGCACTGTGACGGCACAATTGAGCACTGTGATGGAACAATGGAGCACTGTGATGGAACAATGGAGCACTGTGATGGCACAATGGAGCACTGTGTTGGAACAATGGAGCATTGTGACACAATGGCGCACTATGACAGAACAATAGAGCACTGTGATGGCACAATCGAGCACTGTGACAGAACAATGGTGTACTGTGATGGAACAAATGAGCACTGTGACAAAGCAATGGAAAACTGTGACAAAACAATGGAGCACTGTGATGGCACAATGGAGCACTGTGATGGAACAATGGAGCACTGTGACAAAACAATGGAGCACTGTGATGGGGCAATGGTGCACTGTGACAGAACAATGGAGCACTGTGATCGCACAATGGAGCACTGTGATAGAACAATGGAGCACTATGATGGCAAAATGGAGCACTGTGATGGCACAATGGAACACTGTGATGGAACAATGGAGCACTGTGATGGCACAATAGAGCACTGTGACAGAACAATGGAGCACTGTGATGGGGCAATGGTGCACTGTGACAGAACAATGGAGCACTGTGATCGCACAATGGAGCACTGTGATAGAACAATGGAGCCTTGTCACAAAACAATGGAGCACTATGGCAGAACAATGGAGCACTGTGATGGGGCAATGGAGCATTGTGACGGCACAATTGAGAACTGTGATGGAACAATGGAGCACTGTGATGGAACAATGGAGCACTGTGATGGCACAATGGAGCACTGTGTTGGAACAATGGAGCATTGTGACAAAACAATGGCGCACTATGACAGAACAATAGAGCACTGTGATGGCACAATCGAGCACTGTGACAGAACAATGGTGTACTGTGATGGAACAATTGAGCACTGTGACGAAACAATGGAACACTGTGACAAAACAATGGAGCACTATGACAGAACAATGGAGCACTGTGATGGCACAATGGAGCACTATGATGTAACAATGGAGCACTATGATGGAACAATGGAGCACTGTGACGGTACAATGGATTACTGTGACGGAACAATGGGGCACTGTGATGGCACAATGGAGCACTATGACAGAACAGTGGAGAACTGTGATGGCACAATGGAGCACTGTGATGGCACAATGAAGCACTATGATGGAACAATGGAGCACTGTGATGGCACAATGGAGCACTATGATGGCACAATGAAGCACTATGATGGCACAATTGAGTACTGTGAGAAAACAATGGAGCACTATGACAGAACAATAGAGCACTGTGATGGTACAATGGAGCACTGTGACAGAACAATGGTGCACTGTGATGGAACAATGGACAACTGTGACAAAACAATGGAGCACTGTGACAGAACAATGGAGCATTATGATGGCACAACGGAGCACTGTGATGGAACAATGGAGCACTGTGTCAAAACAATTGAGCACTATGACAGAACAATGGAGCACTGTGATGGAACAATGGAGCACTTTGATGGCATAATAGAGCACTGTGACAGAACAATGGAGCACTGTGATGGGGCAATGTAGCATTGTGACGGCACAATTGAGAACTGTGATGGAACAATGGAGCACTGTGATGGAACAATGGAGCACTGTGATGGCACAATGGAGCACTGTGTTGGAACAATGGAGCATTGTGACAAAACAATGGCGCACTATGACAGAACAATAGAGCACTGTGATGGCACAATCGAGCAATGTGACAGAACAATGGTGTACTGTGATGGAACAATTAAGCACTGTGACGAAGCAATGGAAAACTGTGACACAACAATGGAGCACTGTGATCGCAAAATGGAGCACTGTGATAGAACAATGGAGCATTGTCAGAAAACAATGGAGCACTATGACAGAACAATGGAGCACTGTGATGGCACAATGGAGCACTATGATGGAACAATGGAGCACTATGATGGAACAATGGAGCACTATGACAGAACAATGGAGCACTGTGATGGCACAATGGAGCACTGTGATGGCACAATGAAGCACTATGTTGGAACAATGGAGCACTGTGATGGCACAATGGAGCACTGTGATGGCACAATGAAGCACTATGATGGAACAATTGAGTACTGTGAGAAAACAATGGAGCACTATGACAGAACAATAGAGCACTGTGATGGTACAATGGAGCACTGTGACAGAACAATGGTGCACTGTGATGGCACAAGGGAGCAATGTGACGAAACAATGGAGCACTGTGACAGAACAATGGAGCATTATGATGGCACAACGGAGCACTGTGATGGAACAATGGAGCACTAAGAAAGAACTATGGAGCACTGTGTTGGCACAATGGAGCACTGTGATGGAACAATGGAGCACTGTGACAATACAATTGAGCACTATGACAGAACAATGGAACACTGTGATGGAACAATGGAGCACATTGATGGCATAATAGAGCACTGTGACAGAACAATGGAGCACTGTGATGGGGCAGTGGAGCATTGTGACGGCACAATTGAGAACTATGATGGAACAATGGAGCACTGTGATGGAACAATGGAGCACTGTGATGGCACAATGGAGCACTGTGTTAAAACAATGGAGCATTGTGACAAAACAATGGCGCACTATGACAGAAAAATAGAGCACTGTGATGGCATAATCGAGCACTGTGACAGAACAATGGTGTACTGTGATGGAACAATGGAGCACTGTGACGAAGCAATGGAAAACTGTGACAGAACAATGAAGCACTGTGATGGCACAATGGAGCACTGTGACAAAACAATGGAACACTGTGACAGAACAAGGGACCATTATGATGGAACAATGGAACACTGTGATGGAACAATGGAGCACTGTGATGGCACAATAGAGCACTGTGACAGAACAATGGAGCACTGTGATGGCACAATGGAGCACTGTGATGGAACAATGGAGCATTGTCACAAACAATAGAGCACTATGACAGAACAATGGAGCACTGTGATGGCACAATGGAGCACTGTGTTGGAACAATGGAGCATTGTGACAAAACAATGGCGCACTATGACAGAACAATAGAGCACTGTGATGGCACAATCGAGCACTGTGACAGAACAATGGTGTACTGTGATGGAACAATTGAGCACTGTGACGAAGCAATTGAACACTGTGACAGAACAATGGAGCACTGTGATGGCACAATGGAGCACTGTGATGGCACAATGGAGCACTGTGATGGAACAATGGAGCACTGTGACAAAACAATGGAGCTCTATGACAGAACAAGGGACCATTATGATGGACAATGGAACACTGTGATGGAACAATAAAGCACTGTGATTGCACAATAGAGCACTGTGACAGAACAGTGGAGCACTGTGATGGCACAATGGATCACTGTGATGCCAAAATAGAGCACTATGACAGAATAGAGCACTGTGAAGGCACAATGGAGCACTGTGATGGAAGAATGGAGAACTGTGACAAAACAATGGAGCACTATGACAGAACAAGAGACCAATATGTTGGAAAAATGGAACACTGTGATGGAACAATGGAGCACTGTGATGGCACAATAGAGCACTGTGACAGAACAATGGAGCACTGTGATGGAACAATGGAGCACTGTGATGGCACAATGGAGCACTGTGATTTAGCAATGGAGCTTTTTTACAAAACAATGGATCACTATGACAGAACAATGGAGCACTGTGATGGCTCAATGGAGCACTATGATGGAACAATGGAGCACTGTGATGGAACAATCGAACACTGTGACGGCACAAGGGAGCACTGTGACGGCACAATGGAGCACTGTGACGAAACAATGGAGCACTTTGACAGTATAATAGAGCACTGTGATGGAACAATGGAGCACTATGACAGAACAATAGAGCACTGTGACGGCACAATGGAGCACTGTGATGGAAAAATGGAGCACTTTGATGGAACAATGGAGCACTGTGATGGCATAATAGAGCACTGTGACAGAACAATGGAGCACTGTGATGGCACAATGGAGCACTGTGATGGAACAATGTAGCACTTTGATGGCATAATAGAGCACTGTGACAGAACAATGGAGCACTGTGATGGGGTAATGGAGCATTGTGACGGCACAATTGAGAACTGTGTTGGAACAATGGAGCACTGTGATGGAACAATGGAGCACTGTGATGGCACAATGGAGCACTGTGTTGGAACAATGGAGCATTGTGACAAAACAATGGCGCACTATGACAGAACAATGGAGCACTCTGATGGCACAATCGAGCACTGTGACAGAACAATGGTGTACTGTGATGGAACAATTGAGCACTGTGACGAAGCAATGGAACACTGTGACAGAACAATGGAGCACTGCGATGGCACAATGGAGCACTGTGATGGCACAATGGAGCACTGTGATGGAACAATGGAGCACTGTGACAAAACAATGGAGCTCTATGACAGAACAAGGGACCATTATGATGGAACAATGGAACACTGTGATGGAACAATGGAGCACTGTGATGGCACAAGAGAGCACTGTGACAGAACAATGGAGCACTGTGATGGCAAAATGGAGTACTGTGATGGAACAATGGAGCATTGTGACAAAACAATGGAGCACTATGACAGAACAATGGAGCACTGTGATGTCACAATGGAGCACTATGATGGAACAATGGAGCACTATGATGGAACAATGGAACACTGTGATGGCACAATGGAGTACTGTGACGGAAAAATGGGGGAGTGTGATGGCACGAAGGAGCACTATGACAGAACAAAGGAGCTCTGTTACGGGACAATGGAGCACTATGACGAAGCAATGGAACACTGTGACAAAACAGTGGAGAACTGTGATGGCACAATGGAGCACTGTGATGGCACAATGGAGCACTGTGATGGAACAATGGAGCACTATGACAAAACAATGGAGCTCTATGACAGAACAAGGGACCATTATGATGGAACAATGGAACACTGTGATGGAACAATGGAGCACTGTGATGGCACAATAGAACACTGTGACAGAACAATGGAGCACTGTGATGGCAAAATGGAGTACTGTGATGGAACAATGGAGCATTGTGACAAAACAATGGAGCACTATGACAGAACAATGGAGCAATGTGACGTAACAATGGAGCACTTTGATGGAACAATGGAGCTCTGTGATGGCACAATGGAGCACTATGAGAGAACAGTGGGGCACTGTGATGGCACAATAGAGCACTATGACAGAACAATAGAGCACTGTGATGGCACAGTGGAGCACTATGACAGAAGAGTGGAGCACTGTGATGGCACAATGGAGCACTGTGATGGCACAATGAAGCACTATTATGGAACATTGGAGCACTGTGATGGCACAATGGAGCACTGTGATGGCACAATGAAGCACTATTATGGAACAATTGAGTACTGTGATAAAACAATGGAGCACTATGACAGACCAATAGAGCACTGTGATGGTACAATGGAGCACTATGGCAGAACAATTGTGCACTGTGATGGAAAATTGGAGCACTATGACAAAACAATGGAGCACTGTGACAGAACAATGGAGCATTATGATGGCACAATGGAGCACTGTGATGGAACAATGGAGCACAGTGATGGAACAATTGAGCACTGTGATGGAACAATGGAGCATTGTTACAAAACAATGGATCACTATGACAGAACAATGGAGCACTGTGATGGCTCAATGGAGCACTATGAAGGAACAATGGAGCACTATGATGGAACAATGGAACACTGTGACGGCACAATGGAGTACTGTGACGGAACAAAGGGGCAGTGTGATGGCACTAAGGAGCACTATGACAGAACAATGGAGCACTGTGACGGAACAATGGAGCACTGTAATGGAACAATGGAGCACTTTGATGGCATAATAGAGCACTGTGACAGAACAATGGAGCACTGTGATGGGGCAATGGAGCATTGTGACGGCACAATTGAGAACTGTGATGGAACAATGGAGCACTGTGATGGAACAATGGAGCACAGTGATGGCACAATGGAGCTCTGTGTTGGAACAATGGAGCATTGTGACAAAACAATGGCGCACTATGACAGAACAATGGAGCACTCTGATGGCACAATCGAGCACTGTGACAGAACAATCGTGTACTGTGATGGAACAATTGAGCACTGTGAAGAAGCAATTGAACACTGTGACAGAACAATGGAGCACTGTGATGGCACAATGGAGCACTGTGATGGAACAATGGAGCACTGTGACAAAACAATGGAACACTGTGACAGAACAAGGGACCATTATGATGGAACAATGGAACACTGTGATGGAACAATGGAGCACTGTGATGGCACAATAGAGCACTGTGACAGAACAATGGAGCACTGTGATGGCAAAATGGAGTACTGTGATGGAACAATGGAGCATTGTCACAAAACAATGGAGCACTATGACAGAACAATGGAGCACTGTGATGGCACAATGGAGCACTATGATGGAACAATGGAGCACTATGATGGAACAATGGAGCACTGTGACGGCACAATGGATTTCTGTGACGGAATAATGGGGCACTGTTATGGCACAATAGAGCACTATGACAGAACAATGGAGCACTGTGATGGCACAATGGAGCATTATGACAGAACAGTGGAGCACTGTGATGGCACAATGGAGCACTGTGATGGCACAATGGAGCACTATGATGGAACAATTGAGTACTGTGAGAAAACAATGGAGCACTATGACAGAACAATGGAGCACTGTCATGGAACAATGGAGCACTGTGACAGAACAATGTTGCACTGTGATGGAACAATGGAGCACTGTGAGGAAACAATGGAGCACTTTGAAAGAACAATGGAGCACTATGATGGCACAACAGAGCACTCTGATGGAACAATGGAGCACTATCACAGAACAATGGAGCACTATGAAGGCACAAAGGAGCACTGTGATGGAACAATGGAGCACTTTGACAAAACAATGGAGCATTATGACAGAGCAATGGAGCACTGTGATGGAACAATGGAGCACTTTGATGGCATAATAGAGCACTATGACAGAACAATGGAGCACTGTGATGGGGCAATGGAGCATTGTGACGGCACAATTGAGAACTGTGATGGAACAATGGAGCACTGTTATGGAACAATGGAGCACTGTGATGGCACAATGGAGCACTGTGTTGGAACAATGGAGCATTGTGACAAAACAATGGCGCACTATGACAGAACAATAGAGCACTGTGATGGCACAAATGAGCACTGTGACAGAACAATGGTGTACTGTGATGGAACAATTGAGCACTGTGACGAAGCAATGGAACACTGTGACAGAACAATGGAGCACTGTGATGGCACAATGGAGCACTGTTACAAAACAATGGAACACTGTGACAGAACAAGGGACCATTATGATGGAACAATGGAACACTGTGATGGAACAATGGAGCACTGTGATGGCACAATAGAGCACTGTGACAGAACAATGGAGCACTGTGATGGCACAATGGAGCACTGTGATGGAACAAAGGAAAATTGTCACAAAACAATGGAGCACTATGACAGAACAATGGAGCACTGTGATGGCACAATGGAGCACTATGATGGAACAATGGAGCACTATGATGGAACAATGTAGCACTGTGACGGCACAATGGATTACTGTGATGGAACAATGGGGCACTGTGATGGCACAATAGAGCACTATGACAGAACAATGGAGCACTGTGATGGCACAATGGAGCACTATGACAGAACAGTGGAGCACTGTGATGGCACAATGGAGCACTGTGATGGCACAATGAAGCACTATTATGGAACAATGAAGCACTGTTATGGCACAATGGAGCACTGTGATGGCACAATGAAGCACTATGATGGAACAATTGAGTACTGTGAGAAAACAATGGAGCACTATGACAGAACAATAGAGCACTGTGATGGTAAAATGGAGCACTGTGACAGAACAATGGTGCACTGTGATGGAACAATGGAGCACTGTGACGAAACAATGGAGCACTGTGACAGAACAATGGAGCATTATGATGGCACAACGGAGCACTGTGATGGAACAATGGAACACAAAGAAAGAACAATGGAGCACTGTGTTGGCACAATGGAGCACTATGATGGAACAATGGAACACTGTGACGGCACAATGGAGAACTGTGACAGAACAATGGGGCACTGTGAAGGCACAATGGAGCACTGTGATGGCACAATAGAGCATTATGACAGAATAGAGCACTGTGAAGGCACAATGGAGCACTGTGATGGAAGAATGGAGAACTGTGACAAAACAATGGAACACTATGACAGAACAAGGGACCAATATGTTGGAACAATGGATCACTGTGATGGAACAATGGAGCACTGTGATGGCACAATCGAGCACTGTGACAGAACAATGGTGTACTGTGATGGAACAATTGAGCACTGTGACGAAGCAATGGAACACTGTGACAGAACAATGGAGCACTGTGATGGCACAATGAAGCACTGTGATGGCACAATGGATCACTGTGATGGAACAATGGAGCATTGTGACAAAACAATGGAGCACTATGACAGAACAATGGAGCACTGTGATGGAACAATGGAGCACTATGATGTAACAATGGAGCACTATGATGGAACAATGGAGCACTGTGACGGTACAATGGATTACTGTGACGGAACAATGGGGCACTGTGATGGCACAATAGAGCACTATGACAGAACAATGGAGCACTGTGATGGCACAATGGAGCAATATGACAGAACAGTGGAGCACTGTGATGGCACAATGGAGCACTGTGATGGCACAATGAAGCACTATGATGGAACAATGGAGCACTGTGATGGCACAATGGAGCACTGTGATGGCACAATGAAGCACTATGATGGAACAATTGAGTACTGTGAGAAAACAATGGAGCACTATGACAGAACAATAGAGCACTGTGATGGTACAATGGAGCACTGTGACGAAACAATGGAGCACTGTGGCAGAACAATGGAGCATTATGAAGGCACAAGGGAGCACTGTGATGGAACAATGGAGCACTGTGAGAAAACAATGGAGCACTATGACAGAACAATAGAGCACTGTGATGGCACAATGGAGCACTATGACGGAACAATGGAGCACTATTATGGAACAATGGAGCACTATGATGGAACAATGGAGCACTGTGATGGCACAATGGAGCACTATGACGGCACAATGGATTACTGTGACGGAACAATGGGGCACTGTGATGGCACAAAAGAGCTCTATGACAGAACAACAGAGCACTGTGATGGCACAATGGAGCACTATGATGGAACAATTGAGTACTGTGAGAAAACAATTGAGAACTATGACAGAACAATGGAGCACTGTGATGGAACAATGGAGCACTGTGACAGTATAATAGAGCACTGTGATGGTACAATGGAGCACTGTGACAGAACAATGGTGCACTGTGATGGAACAATGGAGCACTGTGATGAAACAATGGAGCACTGTGACAGAACAATGGAGCATTATGATGGCACAACGGAGCACTGTGATGGAACAATGGAGCACTGTGTCAAAACAATTGAGCACTATGACAGAACAATGGAGCACTGTGATGGAACAATGGAGCACTTTGATGGCATAATAGAGCACTGTGACAGAACAATGGAACACTGTGATGGGGCAATGTAGCATTGTGACGGCACAATTGAGAACTGTGATGGAACAATGGAGCACTGTGATGGAACAATGGAGCACTGTGATGGAACAATGGAGCATTGTGTTGGAACAATGGAGCATTGTGACAAAACAATGGCGCACTATGACAGAACAATAGAGCACTGTGATGGCACAATCGAGCAATGTGACAGAACAATGGTGTACTGTGATGGAACAATTGAGCACTGTGACGAAGCAATGGAAAACTGTGACACAACAATGGAGCACTGTGATGGCACAATGGAGCACTGTGATGGAACAATGGAGCACTGTGACAAAACAATGGAACACTGTGACAGAACAAGGGACCATTATGATGGAACAATGGAACACAGTGATGGAACAATGGAGCACTGTGATGGCACAATGGAGCACTATGATGGCAAAATGGAGCACTGTGATGGCACAATGGAGCACTGTGACAGAACAATGGAGCACTGTGATCGCAAAATGGAGCACTGTGATAGAACAATGGAGCATTGTCACAAAACAATGGAGCACTATGACAGAACAAGGGAGCACTGTGATGGCACAATGGAGCACTATGATGGAACAATGGAGCACTATGATGGAACAATGGAGCACTGTGACGGCACAATGGATTACTGTGACGGAACAATGGGGCACTGTGATGGCACAATAGAGCACCATGACAGAACAATGGAGCACTGTGATGGCACAATGGAGCACTATGACAGAACAGTGGAGCACTGTGATGGCACAATGGAGCACTGTGATGGCACAATGAAGCACTATGATGGAACAATGGAGCACTGTGATGGCACAATGGAGCACTGTGATGGCACAATGAAGCACTATGATGGAACAATTGAGTACTGTGAGAAAACAATGGAGCACTATGACAGAACAATAGAGCACTGTGATGGTACAATGGAGCACTGTGACAGAACAATGGTGCACTGTGATGGCACAATGGAGCACTGTGACGAAACAATGGAGCACTGTGACAGAACAATGGAGCATTATGATGGCACAACGGAGCACTGTGATGGAACAAAGGAGCACTAAGAAAGAACTATGGAGCACTGTGTTGGCACAATGGAGCACTGTGATGGAACAATGGAGCACTGTGACAATACAATTCAGCACTATGACAGAACAATGGAACACTGTGATGGAACAATGGAGCACATTGATGGCATAATAGAGCACTGTGACAGAACAATGGAGCACTGTGATGGGGCAGTGGAGCATTGTGATGGCAGAATTGAGAACTATGATGGAACAATGGAGCACTGTGATGGAACAATGGAGCACTGTGATGGCACAATGGAGCACTGTGTTAAAACAATGGAGCATTGTGACAAAACAATGGCGCACTATGACAGAACAATAGAGCACTGTGATGGCATAATCGAGCACTGTGACAGAACAATGGTGTACTGTGATGGAACAATGGAGCACTGTGACGAAGCAATGGAAAACTGTGACAGAACAATGAAGCACTGTGATGGCACAATGGAGCACTGTGACAAAACAATGGAACACTGTGACAGAACAAGGGACCATTATGATGGAACAATGGAACACTGTGATGGAACAATGGAGCCCTGTGATGGCACAATAGAGCACTGTGACAGAACAGTGGAGCACTGTGATGGCACAATGGAGCACTGTGATGGAACAATGGAGCATTGTCACAAACAATAGAGCACTATGACAGAACAATGGAGCACTGTGATGGCACAATGGAGCACTGTGTTGGAACAATGGAGCATTGTGACAAAACAATGGCGCACTATGACAGAACAATAGAGCACTGTGATGGCACAATCGAGCATTGTGACAGAACAATGGTGTACTGTGATGGAAAAATTGAGCACTGTGACGAAGCAATTGAACACTGTGACAGAACAATGGAGCACTGTGATGGCACAATGGAGCACTGTGATGGCACAATGGAGCACTGTGATGGAACAATGGAGCACTGTGACAGAACAATGGAGCACTGTGATGGCAAAATGGAGTACTGTGATGGAACAATGGAGCATTGTGACAAAACAATGGAGCACTATGACAGAACAATGGAGCAATGTGATGTCACAATGGAGCACTATGATGGAACAATGGAGCTCTGTGATGGCACAATGGAGCACTATGACAGAACAGTGGGGCACTGTGATGGCACAATAGAGCACTATGACAGAACAATAGAGCACTGTGATGGCACAGTGGAGCACTATGACAGAAGAGTGGAGCACTGTGATGGCACAATGGAGCACTGTGATGGCACAATGAAGCACTATTATGGAACATTGGAGCACTGTGATGGCACAATGGAGCACTGTGATGGCACAATGAAGCACTATTATGGAACAATGTAGTACTGTGAGAAAACAATGGAGCACTATGACAGAACAATAGAGCACTGTGATGGTACAATGGAGCACTATGGCAGAACAATTGTGCACTGTGATGGAAAATTGGAGCACTATGACAAAACAATGGAGCACTGTGACAGAACAATGGAGCATTATGATGGCACAAAGGAGCACTGTGATGGAACAATGGAGCACAGTGATGGAACAATTGAGCACTGTGATGGAACAATGGAGCATTGTTACAAAACAATGGATCACTATGACAGAACAATGGAGCACTGTGATGGCTCAATGAAGCACTATGAAGGAACCATGGAGCACTATGATGGAACAATGGAACACTGTGACGGCACAATGGAGTACTGTGACGGTACAAAGGAGCAGTGTGATGGCACTAAGGAGCACTATGACAGAACAATGGAGCACTGTGCCGGAACAATGGAGCACTGTGATGGAACAATGGAGCACTTTGATGGCATAATAGAGCACTGTGACAGAACAATGGAGCACTGTGATGGGGCAATGGAGCATTGTGACGGCACAATTGAGAACTGTGATGGAACAATGGAGCACTGTGATGGAACAATGGAGCACAGTGATGGCACAATGGAGCACTGTGTTGGAACAATGGAGCATTGTGACAAAACAATGGCGCACTATGACAGAAAAATGGAGCACTCTGATGGCACAATCGAGCACTGTGACAGAACAATCGTGTACTGTGATGGAACAATTGAGCACTGTGAAGAAGCAATTGAACACTGTGACAGAACAATGGAGCACTGTGATGGCACAATGGAGCACTGTGATGGAACAATGGAGCACTGTGACAAAACAATGGAACACTGTGACAGAACAAGGGACCATTATGATGGAACAATGGAACACTGTGATGGAACAATGGAGCACTGTGATGGCACAATAGAGCACTGTGACAGAACAATGGAGCACTGTGATGGCACAATAGAGCACTGTGATGGAACAATAGAGCATTGTCACAAAACAATGGAGCACTATGACAGAACAATGGAGCACTGTGATGGCACAATGGAGCACTATGATGGAACAATGGAGCACTATGATGGAACAATGGAGCACTGTGACGGCACAATGGATTTCTGTGACGGAAAAATGGGGCACTGTGATGGCACAATAGAGCACTATGACAGAACAATGGAGCACTGTGATGGCACAATGGAGCATTATGACAGAACAATGGAGCACTGTGATGGCACAATGGAGCACTGTGATGGCACAATGGAGCACTATGATGGAACAATTGAGTACTGTGAGAAAACAATGGAGCACTATGACAGAACAATGGAGCACTGTCATGGAACAATGGAGCACTGTGACAGAACAATGTTGCACTGTGATGGAACAATGGAGCACTGTGAGGAAACAATGGAGCACTTTGAAAGAACAATGGAGCACTATGATGGCACAACAGAGCACAGTGATGGAACAATGGAGCACTATCACAGAACAATGGAGCACTATGAAGGCACAATGGAGCACTGTGATGGAACAATGGAGCACTTTGACAAAACAATGGAGCATTATGACAGAGCAATGGAGCACTGTGATGGAACAATGGAGCACTTTGATGGCATAATAGAGCACTATGACAGAACAATGGAGCACTCTGATGGGGCAATGGAGCATTGTGACGGCACAATTGAGAACTGTGATGGAACAATGGAGCACTGTGATGGAACAATGGAGCACTGTGATGGCACAATGGAGCACTGTGTTGGAACAATGGAGCATTGTGACAAAACAATGGCGCACTATGACAGAACAATAGAGCACTGTGATGGCACAAACGAGCACTGTGACTGAACAATGGTGTACTGTGATGGAACAATTGAGCACTGTGACGAAGCAATGGAACACTGTGACAGAACAATGGAGCACTGTGATGGCACAATGGAGCACTGTGATGGAACAATGGAGCACTGTGTTGGAACAATGGAGCATTGTGTTGGAACAATGGAGCATTGTGACAAAACAATGGCGCACTATGACAGAACAATAGAGCACTGTGATGGCACAAACGAGCACTGTGACAGAACAATGGTGTACTGTGATGGAACAATTGAGCACTGTGACGAAGCAATGGAACACAGTGACAGAACAATGGAGCACTGTGATGGCACAATGGAGCACTGTGATGGAACAATGGAGCACTGTTACAAAACAATGGAACACTGTGACAGAACAAGGGACCATTATGATGGAACAATGGAACACTGTGATGGAACAATGGAGCACTGTGATGGCACAATAGAGCACTGTGACAGAACAATGGAGCACTGTGATGGCACAATGGAGCACTGTGATGGAACAATGGAAAATTGTCACAAAACAATGGAGCACTATGACAGAACAATGGAGCACTGTGATGGCACAATGGAGCACTATGATGGAACAATGGAGCACTATGATGGAACAATGTAGCACTGTGACGGCACAATGGATTACTGTGATGGAACAATGGGGCACTGTGATGGCACAATAGAGCACTATGACAGAACAATGGAGCACTGTGATGGCACAATGGAGCACTATGACAGAACAGTGGAGCACTGTGATGGCACAATGGAGCACTGTGATGGCACAATGAAGCACTATTATGGAACAATGAAGCACTGTGATGGCACAATGTAGCACTGTGATGGCACAATGAAGCACTATGATGGAACAATTGAGTACTGTGAGAAAACAATGGAGCACTATGACAGAACAATAGAGCACTGTGATGGTAAAATGGAGCACTGTGACAGAACAATGGTGCACTGTGATGGAACAATGGAGCACTGTGACGAAACAATGGAGCACTGTGACAGAACAATGGAGCATTATGATGGCACAACGGAGCACTGTGATGGAACAATGGAACACAAAGAAAGAACAATGGAGCACTGTGTTGGCACAATGGAGCACTATGATGGAACAATGGAACACTGTGACGGCACAATGGAGAACTGTGACAGAACAATGGGGCACTGTGAAGGCACAATGGAGCACTGTGATGGCACAATAGAGCACTATGACAGAATAGAGCACTGTGAAGGCACAATGGAGCACTGTGATGGAAGAATGGAGAACTGTGACAAAACAATGGAGCACTATGACAGAACAAGGGACCAATATGTTGGAACAATGGAACACTGTGATGGAACAATGGAGCACTGTGATGGCACAATCGAGCACTGTGACAGAACAATGGAGCACTGTGATGGAACAATGGAGCACTGTGATGGCACAATGGAGCACTGTGATGGAGCAAT
This sequence comes from Microtus agrestis, assembly GCA_902806775.1. NCBI lineage: Eukaryota > Metazoa > Chordata > Mammalia > Rodentia > Cricetidae > Microtus > Microtus agrestis. Next base: position 8,203 of record CADCXT010001417.1, on the reverse strand, counting down.
GGAGCATTTTTACAAAACAATGGATCACTATGACAGAACAATGGAGCACTGTGATGGCTCAATGGAGCACTATGATGGAACAATGGAGCACTATGATGGAACAATGGAACACTGTGACGGCACAATGGAGTACTGTGACGGAACAAAGGGGCAGTGTGATGGCACTAAGGAGCACTATGACAGAACAATGGAGCACTGTGAAGGAACAATGGAGCACTGTGACGGCACAAGGGAGCACTGTGACGGCACAATGGAGCACTGTGACGAAACAATGGAGCACTTTGACAGTATAATAGAGCACTGTGATGGCACAATGGAGCACTATGAAAGAACAATAAAGCACTGTGACGGCACAATGGAGCACTGTGATGGAACAATGGCGTACTTTGATGGCATAATAGAGCACTGTGACAGAACAATATAGCACTGTGATGGGGCAATGGAGCACTGTGATGAAAGAATGGAGCACTGTGATGGAACAATGGAGCACTGTGATGTAACAATGGAGCACTGTGGTGGCACAATGGAGCACTGTGTTGGAACAATGGAGCATTGTGACAAAACAATTGCACACTATGACAGAAAAATGGAGCACTCTGATGGCACAATCGAGCACTGTGACAAAACAATGGTGTACTGTGATGGAACAATGGAGCACTGTGACGAAGCAATGGAAAACTGTGACAGAACAATGAAGCACTGTGATGGCACAATGGAGTACTGTGATGGCACAATAGAGCACTGTGACAGAACAATGGAGCACTGTGATGGCACAATAGAGCACTGTGATGGAACAATGGAGCATTGTCACAAAACAATGGAGCACTATGACAGAACAATGGAGCACTGTGATGGCACAATGGAGCACTATGATGGAACAATGGAGCACTATGATGGAACAATGGAGCACTGTGACGGCACAATGGATTTCTGTGACGGAAAAATGGGGCACTGTGATGGCACAATAGAGCACTATGACAGAACAATGGAGAACTGTGATGGCACAATGGAGCATTATGACAGAACAGTGGAGCACTGTGATGGCACAATGGAGCACTGTGATGGCACAATGGAGCACTATGATGGAACAATTGAGTACTGTGAGAAAACAATGGAGCACTATGACAGAACAATGGAGCACTGTCATGGAACAATGGAGCACTGTGACAGAACAATGTTGCACTGTGATGGAACAATGGAGCACTGTGAGGAAACAATGGAGCACTTTGAAAGAACAATGGAGCACTATGATGGCACAACAGAGCACAGTGATGGAACAATGGAGCACTATCACAGAACAATGGAGCACTATGAAGGCACAATGGAGCACTGTGATGGAACAATGGAGCACTTTGACAAAACAATGGAGCATTATGACAGAGCAATGGAGCACTGTGATGGAACAATGGAGCACTTTGATGGCATAATAGAGCACTATGACAGAACAATGGAGCACTGTGATGGGGCAATGGAGCATTGTGACGGCACAATTGAGAACTGTGATGGAACAATGGAGCACTGTGATGGAACAATGGAGCACTGTGATGGCACAATGGAGCACTGTGTTGGAGCAATGGAGCATTGTGACAAAACAATGGCGCACTATGACAGAACAATAGAGCACTGTGATGGCACAAACGAGCACTGTGACAGAACAATGGTGTACTGTGATGGAACAATTGAGCACTGTGACGAAGCAATGGAACACTGTGACAGAACAATGGAGCACTGTGATGGCACAATGGAGCACTGTGATGGAACAATGGAGCACTGTGTTGGAACAATGGAGCATTGTGTTGGAACAATGGAGCATTGTGACAAAACAATGGCGCACTATGACAGAACAATAGAGCACTGTGATGGCACAAACGAGCACTGTGACTGAACAATGGTGTACTGTGATGGAACAATTGAGCACTGTGACGAAGCAATGGAACACAGTGACAGAACAATGGAGCACTGTGATGGCACAATGGAGCACTGTGATGGAACAATGGAGCACTGTTACAAAACAATGGAACACTGTGACAGAACAAGGGACCATTATGATGGAACAATGGAACACTGTGATGGAACAATGGAGCACTGTGATGGCACAATAGAGCACTGTGACAGAACAATGGAGCACTGTGATGGCACAATGGAGCACTGTGATGGAACAATGGAAAATTGTCACAAAACAATGGAGCACTATGACAGAACAATGGAGCACTGTGATGGCACAATGGAGCACTATGATGGAACAATGGAGCACTATGATGGAACAATGTAGCACTGTGACGGCACAATGGATTACTGTGATGGAACAATGGGGCACTGTGATGGCACAATAGAGCACTATGACAGAACAATGGAGCACTGTGATGGCACAATGGAGCACTATGACAGAACAGTGGAGCACTGTGATGGCACAATGGAGCACTGTGATGGCACAATGAAGCACTATTATGGAACAATGAAGCACTGTGATGGCACAATGGAGCACTGTGATGGCACAATGAAGCACTATGATGGAACAATTGAGTACTGTGAGAAAACAATGGAGCACTATGACAGAACAATAGAGCACTGTGATGGTAAAATGGAGCACTGTGACAGAACAATGGTGCACTGTGATGGAACAATGGAGCACTGTGACGAAACAATGGAGCACTGTGACAGAACAATGGAGCATTATGATGGCACAACGGAGCACTGTGATGGAACAATGGAACACAAAGAAAGAACAATGGAGCACTGTGTTGGCACAATGGAGCACTATGATGGAACAATGGAACACTGTGACGGCACAATGGAGAACTGTGACAGAACAATGGGGCACTGTGAAGGCACAATGGAGCACTGTGATGGCACAATAGAGCACTATGACAGAATAGAGCACTGTGAAGGCACAATGGAGCACTGTGATGGAAGAATGGAGAACTGTGACAAAACAATGGAGCACTATGACAGAACAAGGGACCAATATGTTGGAACAATGGAACACTGTGATAGAACAATGGAGCACTGTGATGGCACAATCGAGCACTGTGACAGAACAATGGAGCACTGTGATGGAACAATGGAGCACTGTGATGGCACAATGGAGCACTGTGATGGAGCAATGGAGCATTTTTACAAAACAATGGATCACTATGACAGAACAATGGAGCACTGTGATGGCTCAATGGAGCACTATGATGGAACAATGGAGCACTATGATGGAACAATGGAACACTGTGACGGCACAATGGAGTACTGTGACGGAACAAAGGGGCAGTGTGATGGCACTAAGGAGCACTATGACAGAACAATGGAGCACTGTGAAGGAACAATGGAGCACTGTGACGGCACAAGGGAGCACTGTGATGGCACAATGGAGCACTGTGACGAAACAATGGAGCACTTTGACAGTATAATAGAGCACTGTGATGGCACAATGGAGCACTATGAAAGAACAATAAAGCACTGTGACGGCACAATGGAGCACTGTGATGGAACAATGGCGTACTTTGATGGCATAATAGAGCACTGTGACAGAACAATATAGCACTGTGATGGGGCAATGGAGCACTGTGATGAAAGAATGGAGCACTGTGATGGAACAATGGAGCACTGTGATGTAACAATGGAGCACTGTGGTGGCACAATGGAGCACTGTGTTGGAACAATGGAGCATTGTGACAAAACAATTGCACACTATGACAGAAAAATGGAGCACTCTGATGGCACAATCGAGCACTGTGACAAAACAATGGTGTACTGTGATGGAACAATGGAGCACTGTGACGAAGCAATGGAAAACTGTGACAGAACAATGAAGCACTGTGATGGCACAATGGAGTACTGTGATGGCACAATAGAGCACTGTGACAGAACAATGGAGCACTGTGATGGCACAATAGAGCACTGTGATGGAACAATGGAGCATTGTCACAAAACAATGGAGCACTATGACAGAACAATGGAGCACTGTGATGGCACAATGGAGCACTATGATGGAACAATGGAGCACTATGATGGAACAATGGAGCACTGTGACGGCACAATGGATTTCTGTGACGGAAAAATGGGGCACTGTGATGGCACAATAGAGCACTATGACAGAACAATGGAGCACTGTGATGGCACAATGGAGCATTATGACAGAACAGTGGAGCACTGTGATGGCACAATGGAGCACTGTGATGGCACAATGGAGCACTATGATGGAACAATTGAGTACTGTGAGAAAACAATGGAGCACTATGACAGAACAATGGAGCACTGTCATGGAACAATGGAGCACTGTGACAGAACAATGTTGCACTGTGATGGAACAATGGAGCACTGTGAGGAAACAATGGAGCACTTTGAAAGAACAATGGAGCACTATGATGGCACAACAGAGCACAGTGATGGAACAATGGAGCACTATCACAGAACAATGGAGCACTATGAAGGCACAATGGAGCACTGTGATGGAACAATGGAGCACTTTGACAAAACAATGGAGCATTATGACAGAGCAATGGAGCACTGTGATGGAACAATGGAGCACTTTGATGGCATAATAGAGCACTATGACAGAACAATGGAGCACTGTGATGGGGCAATGGAGCATTGTGACGGCACAATTGAGAACTGTGATGGAACAATGGAGCACTGTGATGGAACAATGGAGCACTGTGATGGCACAATGGAGCACTGTGTTGGAACAATGGAGCATTGTGACAAAACAATGGCGCACTATGACAGAACAATAGAGCACTGTGATGGCACAAACGAGCACTGTGACAGAACAATGGTGTACTGTGATGGAACAATTGAGCACTGTGACGAAGCAATGGAACACTGTGACAGAACAATGGAGCACTGTGATGGCACAATGGAGCACTGTGATGGAACAATGGAGCACTGTGTTGGAACAATGGAGCATTGTGTTGGAACAATGGAGCATTGTGACAAAACAATGGCGCACTATGACAGAACAATAGAGCACTGTGATGGCACAAACGAGCACTGTGACAGAACAATGGTGTACTGTGATGGAACAATTGAGCACTGTGACGAAGCAATGGAACACAGTGACAGAACAATGGAGCACTGTGATGGCACAATGGAGCACTGTGATGGAACAATGGAGCACTGTTACAAAACAATGGAACACTGTGACAGAACAAGGGACCATTATGATGGAACAATGGAACACTGTGATGGAACAATGGAGCACTGTGATGGCACAATAGAGCACTGTGACAGAACAATGGAGCACTGTGATGGCACAATGGAGCACTGTGATGGAACAATGGAAAATTGTCACAAAACAATGGAGCACTATGACAGAACAATGGAGCACTGTGATGGCACAATGGAGCACTATGATGGAACAATGGAGCACTATGATGGAACAATGTAGCACTGTGACGGCACAATGGATTACTGTGATGGAACAATGGGGCACTGTGATGGCACAATAGAGCACTATGACAGAACAATGGAGCACTGTGATGGCACAATGGAGCACTATGACAGAACAGTGGAGCACTGTGATGGCACAATGGAGCACTGTGATGGCACAATGAAGCACTATTATGGAACAATGAAGCACTGTGATGGCACAATGGAGCACTGTGATGGCACAATGAAGCACTATGATGGAACAATTGAGTACTGTGAGAAAACAATGGAGCACTATGACAGAACAATAGAGCACTGTGATGGTAAAATGGAGCACTGTGACAGAACAATGGTGCACTGTGATGGAACAATGGAGCACTGTGACGAAACAATGGAGCACTGTGACAGAACAATGGAGCATTATGATGGCACAACGGAGCACTGTGATGGAACAATGGAACACAAAGAAAGAACAATGGAGCACTGTGTTGGCACAATGGAGCACTATGATGGAACAATGGAACACTGTGACGGCACAATGGAGAACTGTGACAGAACAATGGGGCACTGTGAAGGCACAATGGAGCACTGTGATGGCACAATAGAGCACTATGACAGAATAGAGCACTGTGAAGGCACAATGGAGCACTGTGATGGAAGAATGGAGAACTGTGACAAAACAATGGAGCACTATGACAGAACAAGGGACCAATATGTTGGAACAATGGAACACTGTGATGGAACAATGGAGCACTGTGATGGCACAATCGAGCACTGTGACAGAACAATGGAGCACTGTGATGGAACAATGGAGCACTGTGATGGCACAATGGAGCACTGTGATGGAGCAATGGAGCATTTTTACAAAACAATGGATCACTATGACAGAACAATGGAGCACTGTGATGGCTCAATGGAGCACTATGATGGAACAATGGAGCACTATGATGGAACAATGGAACACTGTGACGGCACAATGGAGTACTGTGACGGAACAAAGGGGCAGTGTGATGGCACTAAGGAGCACTATGACAGAACAATGGAGCACTGTGAAGGAACAATGGAGCACTGTGACGGCACAAGGGAGCACTGTGACGGCACAATGGAGCACTGTGACGAAACAATGGAGCACTTTGACAGTATAATAGAGCACTGTGATGGCACAATGGAGCACTATGACAGAACAATAGAGCACTGTGACGGCACAATGGAGCACTATGATGGAACAATGGAGTACTGTGAGAAAACAATGGAGCACTATGACAGAACAATGGAGCACTGTGATGGAACAATGGAGCACTGTGACAGAACAATGGTGCACTGTGATGGAACAATGGAGCACTGTGACGAAACAATGGAGCACTTTGACAGAACAATGGAGCACTATGATGGCACAATGGAGCACTGTGATGGAACAATGGAGCACTATGACAGAACAATGGAGCACTGTGATGGCACAATGGAGCACTGTGATGGAACAATGGAGCACTATGACAAAACAATGGAGCACTATGACAGAACAATGGAGCACTGTGATGGCACAATGGAGCACTGTGATGGCAAAATGGAGCACTGTGATGGCACAATGGAGCACTGTGATGGAACAATGTAGCACTTTGATGGCATAATGGAGCACTGTGACAGAACAATGGAGCACTGTGATGGGGCAATGGAGCATTGTGACGGCACAATTGAGAACTCTGATGGAACAATGGAGCACTGTGATGGCACAATGGAGCACTATGTTGGCACAATGGAGCACTGTGTTGGAACAATGGAGCATTGTGACAAAACAATGGCGCAGTATGACAGAATAATGGAGCACTGTGATGGCACAATCGAGCACTGTGACAGAACAATGGTGTACTGTGATGGAACAATTGAGCACTGTGACGAAGCAATGGAACACTGTGACAGAACAATGGAGCACTGTGATGGCACAATGGAGCACTGTGATGGAACAATGGAGCACTGTGACAAAACAATGGAACACTGTGACAGAACAAGGGACCATTATGATGGAACAATGGAACACTGTGATGGAACAATGGAGCACTGTGATGGCAAAATATAGCACTGTGACAGAACAATGGAGCACTGTGATGGCACAATGGAGCACTGTGATGGAACAATGGAACACTGTGACAGAACAATGGAGCACTGTGACGGAACAATGGAGCACTGTGACGAAACAATGGAGCACTGTGACAGAACAATGGAGCACTGTGATGGCACAATGGAGCACTGTGATGGCACAATGGAGCACTGTGATGGAACAATGGAGCACTGTGACAAAACAATGGAGCTCTATGACAGAACAAGGGACCATTATGATCAAACAATGGAACACTGTGATGGAACAATGGAGCACTGTGATGGCACAATAGAGCACTGTGACAGAACAATAGAGCACTGTGATGGCAAAATGGAGCACTGTGATGGCACAATAGAGCACTATGACAGAATAGAGCACTGTGAAGGCACAATGGAGCACTATGATGGAACAATGGAACACTGTGAAATACAATGGAACACTGTGACAGAACAATGGAGCACTGTGATGTCATAATGAAGCACTGTGATGGCACAATGGAGCACTGTGATGGAACAATGGAGCACTGTGACAAAACAATGGAGCTCTATGACAGAACAAGGGACCATTATGATGGACAATGGAACACTGTGATGGAACAATGGAGCACTGTGATGGCACAATAGAGCACTGTGACAGAACAATAGAGCACTGTGATGGCAAAATGGAGCACTGTGATGGCACAATAGAGCACTATGACAGAATAATGGAGCACTGTGATGGCACAATGGAGCACTGTGATGGAAGAATGGA